>JAEOAD010001957.1:0-44462 GCA_036365145.1 Orientallactaga sibirica
AATCCACTAACTTATACATCTTGTTAGATTACACAAAGTAGGAAAGTTTGAACTTGCTGCACTCAACCTTCTTCGTAGAAATTTAACTGATTCTAGAGATCGGATTAACTTATTTCACACAGTACACTGTTCGATATAGAAGATGTTTCTTTTCTAAAGAAACTACTTTAGAAATGAGGCCAATCTACTACGTTGTGCATCTTTTCAGATTACATTAACAAGGAAAGTTTGAACTTGCTGCACTCAACCTTCTTTGTAGGAAAGCAACTGATTCCTAGAACCGAATGAGCTTATTTCACACAGTACAATGTTTGGCAATGAACATGTTTGTTTTCTCAACAAACTACTTTACAAATGAGGCGAATCTACTAACTTGGCCATCGTTTGAGATTACATAAACAAGGAAAGTTTGAACTTGCTGCACTCAACCTTCTTCGTAGAAATTAAACTGATTCTAGAATGAATTAACTTATTTCACACAGTACAGTGTTAGGTACTGAAGATGTTTCTTTTCTAAAAGAAACTACTTTAGAAATGAGGAAAATCCACTAACTTGTACATCTTGTTAAATTACACAAAGTAGGAAAGTTTGAACTTGCTGGACTCAACCTTCTTCGTAGAAATTAAACTGATTCCTAGCAGCGAATTAACTTATTTCACACAGTACAGTGTTGGTACTGAAGATGTTTCTTTGTAAAAGAAACTACTTTAGAAATGAGGCCAATCTACTACATTGTGCACCTTTCAGATTACATTAAGAAGGAAAGTTTGAACTTGCTGCACTCAACCTTCTTCGTAGAAATTAAACTTATTCCTAGAAGCGAATTAACTTATTTCACACAGTACAGTGTTCGGATCTGAACATGTTTCTTTTCTAAAGAAACCACTTTAGAAATGAGGCCAATCTACTACGTTGTGCATCTTTTCAGATTACATTAATAAGGAAAGTTTGAACTTGCTGCACTCCACTTTCTTAGTAGGAAAGCAAGTGATTCCTAGAATCGAACTAGCTCATTTCACATAGTACAGTGTTCGGTAATGAAGATGTTTGTTTTCTAAACAAACTACTTTCAAAATGAGGCCAATCTACTAAGTTGTGCATCTTTTCAGATTACATTAACAAGGAAAGTTTGAATTTGCTGCACTCAACCTTCTTTGTAGGAAAGCAACTGATTCCTAGAACCGAATGAGCTTATTTCACACAGTACAATGTTCGGCAATGAAGATGTTTGTTTTCTCAACAAAGTACTTTACAAATGAGGCGAATCTTCTAACTTGGCCATCTTTTTAGATTACATTAACAAGGAAAGTTTGAACGTGCTGCACTCAACCTTCTTCGTAGAAATTAAACTGATTCCTAGAAGCGAATTAACGTATTTCACAAAGTACAGTGTTCGGTACTGAAGATGTTTCTTTTCTAAAGAAACTACTTTAGAAATGAGGCCAATATACTACGTTGTGCATCTTTTCAGATTACATTAACAAGGAAAGTTTGAACTTGCTGCACTCAACCTTCTTTTGTAGAAATTAAACTGATTCCTAGCAGCGAATTAACTTATTTCACACAGTACAGTGTTAGGTACTGAAGATGTTTGTTTTCTAAAAAACCACTTTAGAAATGAGGCCAATATACTACGTTGTGCATCTTTTCAGATTACATTAAGAAGGAAAGATTGAACTTGCTGCACTCAACCTTCTTCGTTGAAATTAAACTTATTCCTAGAAGCGAATTAACTTATTTCACATAGTACAGTGTTCGGTACTGAAGATGTTTCTTTTCTAAAGAAACCACTTTAGAAATGAGGCCAATCTACTACGTTGTGCATCTTTTCAGATTACATTAACAAGGAAAGTTTGAACTTGCTGCACTCAACCTTCTTTGTAGGAAAGCAACTGATTGCTAGAACCGAATGAGCTTATTTCACACAGTACAATGTTCGGCAATGAAGATGTTGGTTTTCTCAACAAACAACTTTACAAATGAGTCGAATCTACTAACTTGGCCATCTTCTTAGATTACATTAACAATGAAAGTTTGAACTTGCTGCACTCAACCTTCTTTGTAGGAAAGCAACTGATTCCTAGATCCGAACGAGCTTATTTCACACAGTACAATGTTCGGCAATGAAGATGTTTGTTTTCTCAACAAAGTACTTTACAAATAAGTCGAATCTTCTAACTTGGCAATCTTTTTAGATTACATTAACAAGGAAAGTTTGAACTTGCTGCACTCAACCTTCTTCGTAGAAATTAAACTGATTCCTAGAAGCGAATTAACTTATTTCACACAGTACAGTGTTTGGTACTGAAGATGTTTCTTTTCTAAAGAAACTACTTTAGAAATGAGGCCAATCTACTACGTTGTGCATCTTTTCAGATTACATTAACAAGGAAAGTTTGAACTTGCTGCACTCAACCTTCTTCGTAGGAAAGCAAGTGATTCCTAGAATCGAACTAGCTCATTTCGTGAGTACAGAGTTAAGCTAATGAAGATGTTTGTTTTCTCAACAAACTACTTTAGAAATGAGGCCATTCTACTAAGTTGTGCATCTTTTCAGATTACATTAACAAGGAAAGTTTGAACTTGCTGCACTCAACCTTCTTTGTAGGAAAGCAACTGATTCATAGAACCGAATGAGCTTATTTCACACAGTACAATGTTCGGCAATGAAGATGTTTGTTTTCTCAACAAAGTACTTTACAAATGAGGCGAATCTTCTAACTTGGCCATCTTTTTAGATTACATTAACAAGGAAAGTTTGAACTTGCTGCACTCAACCTTCTTCGTAGAAATTAAACTGATTCCTAGAAGCGAATTAACGTATTTCACAAAGTACAGTGTTCGGTACTGAAGATGTTTCTTTTCTAAAGAAACTACTTTAGAAATGAGGCCAATATACTACGTTGTGCATCTTTTCAGATTACATTAACAAGGAAAGTTTGAACTTGCTGCACTCAACCTTCTTTGAAATTAAACTGATTCCTAGAACGAATTAGCTTATTTCACATAGTACAGTGTTTGGTACTGAAGATGTTTCTTTTCTAAAGAAACCACTTTAGAAATGAGGCCAATCTACTACGTTGTGCATCTTTTCAGATTACATTAACAAGGAAAGTTTGAACTTGCTGCACTCAACCTTCTTTGTAGGAAAGCAACAGATTGCTAGAACCGAATGAGCTTATTTCACACAGTACAATGTTCGGCAATGAAGATGTTGGTTTTCTCAACAAACAACTTTACAAATGAGTCGAATCTACTAACTTGGCCATCTTCTTAGATTACATTAACAATGAAAGTTTGAACTTGCTGCACTCAACCTTCTTTGTAGGAAAGCAACTGATTCCTAGAAACGAATGAGCTTATTTCACACAGTACAATGTTCGGCAATGAAGATGTTTGTTTTCTCAACAAAGTACTTTACAAATGAGGCGAATCTTCTAACTTGGCCATCTTTTTAGATTACATTAACAAGGAAAGTTTGAACTTGCTGCACTCAGCCTTCTTCCTAGAAATTAAACTGATTTCTAGAAGCGAATTAACTTATTTCACACAGTACAGTGTTCGGTACTGAAGATGTTTGTTTTCTAAAGAAACTACTTTAGAAATGAGGCCAATGTACTACTTTGTGCATCTTTCAGATTACATTAACAAGGAAAGTTTGAACTTGCTGCACTCAACCTTCTTCGTAGGAAAGCAAGTGCTTCCTAGAATCGAACTAGCTCATTTCACATAGTACAGTGTTCGGTAATGAAGATGTTTGTTTTCTAAACAAACTACTTTAGAAATGAGTCCAATCTACTATGTTGTGCATCTTTCAGATTACATTAACAAGGAAAGTTTGAACTTGCTACACTCAACCTTCTTTGTAGGAAAGCAACTGATTCCCAGAACCGAATGAGCTTATTTCACACATTCCAAGTTCGGCAATGAAGATGTTTTTTTCTCAACAAACTACTTTACAAATTAGTCGAATCTACTAACTTGGCCATCTTTTTAGATTACATTAACAAGGAAAGTTTGAACTTGCTGCACTCAACTTTCTTTGTAGTTAAGCAACTGATTCCTAGATCCAAATGAGGTTATTTCACGCAGTACAATGTTCGGCAATGAAGATGTTTGTTTTCTCAACAAATTACTTTACAAATGAGTCGAATCTTCTAACTTGGCCATCTTTTGAGATTACATTAACAAGGAAAGTTTGAACTTGCAGCACTCAACCTTCTTCGTAGAAATTAAACTGATTCCTAGAAGCGAATTAACATATTTGACACAGTACACTGTTCGGTACTGAAGATGTTTATTTACTAAAGAAACTACTTTAGCAATGAGGCGAATCCACTCCCTTGTACATCTTGTTAGATTACACAAAGTAGGAAAGTTTGAACTTGCTGCACTCAACCTTCTTCGTAGGAAAGCAAGTGATTCCTAGAATTGAACTACCTCATTTCACATAGTACAGTGTTCGGTAATGAAGATATATGTTGTCTAAACAAACTACTTTAGAAATGAGGCCAATTTACTTAGTTGTGAATCTTTTCAGATTACATTAACAATTTAAGTTTGAACTTGCTGCACTCAACCTTCTTTGTAGGAAAGCAACTGATTCCTAGAACCGAATGAGCTTATTTCACACAGTACAATGTTCGGCAATGAAGATGTTTGTTTTCTCAACAAACTACTTTACAAATGAGTCGAATATACTAACTTGGCCATCTTTTTATTTTACATTAACACGGAAAGTTTGAACTTGGTGCACTCAACCTTTTTTGTAGGAAAGCAACTGATTCCTAGATCCGAATGAGCTTATTTGACACAGTACAATGTTGGGCAATGAAGATGTTTGTTTTCTCAACAAAGTACTTAACAAATGAGGCGAATCTACTAACTTGGCCGTCATTTTAGAATACATTAACAAGGATAGTTTGAACTTGCTGCACTCAACCTTCTTTGTAGGAAAGCAACTGATTCCTAAATCCGAATGAGCTTATTTCACACAGTACAATGTTCAGCAATGAAGATGTTTGTTTTCTCAACAAACTACTTTACAAATGAGGCGAATCTTCTAACTCTGGCCATCTTTTGAGATTACATTAACAAGGAAAGTTTGAACTTGCTGCACTCAACCTTCTTTCGTAGAAATTAAACTGATTCCTAGAACCGAATTAGCTTATTTCACACAGTACAGTGTTCGGTACTGAAGATGTTTGTTTTAAAGAAACTATTTTATAAATGAGGCGAATGCACTAACTTGTACATCTTGTTAGATTACACAAAGTAGGAAAGATAGACCTTGCTGCACTCAACCTTCTTCGTAGGTAAGCAAGTGATTCCTAGAATCGAACTAGCTCATTTCACATAGTACAGTGTTCGGTAATGAAGATGTTTGTTTTCTAAACAAACTACTGTAGAAATGAGGCCAATGTACTAAGTTGTGTATCTTTTCAGATTACATTGACAAGGAAAGTTTGAACTTGCTGCACTCAACCTTCTTTGTAGGAAAGCAACTGATTCCTAGAACCGAATGAGCTTATTTCACACAGTACAATGTTCGGCAATGAAGATGTTTGTTTTCTCAACAAACTACTTTACAAATGAGGCGAATCTACTAACTTGGCCATCTTTTTAGATTACATTAACAAGGAAAGTTTGAACTTGCTGCACTCAAACTTTGTAGGAAAGCAACTGATTCCTAGAACCGAATGAGCTTATTTCACATAGTACAATGTTCGGCATTGAAGATGTTTGTTTTCTCAACAAAGTACTTTACAATAGAGGCGAATGTTCTAACTTGGCCATCTTTTGAGATTACATTAACAAGGAAAGTTTGAACTTGCTGCACTCAACCTTCTTCATAGAAATTAAACTGGTTCTTAGAAGCGAATTAACTTATTTGACACGGTACAGTGTTCGGTACTGAAGATGTTTCTTTTCTAAAGAAACTACTTTAGAAATGAGGTGAATCCACTAACTTGTAAATCTTGTTAGATTACACAAAGTAGGAAAGTTTGAACTTGCTGCACTCAACCTTCTTCGTAGGAAAGCAAGTGATTCCTAGAATCGTACTAGCTCATTTCACATAGTACAGTGTTTCGGTAATGAAGATGTTTGTTTTCTAAACAAACTACTTTGGAATTGAGGCCAATCTACTAAGTTGTGCATCTTTTCAGATTACATTAACAAGGAAAGTTTGAACTTGCTGCACTCAACCTTCTTTGGAGGAAAGCAACTGATTCCTAGAACCGAATGAGCTTATTTCACACAGTACAATGTTCGGCAATGAAGATGTTTGTTTTCTCAACAAAGTACTTTACAAATGAGTGAATCTTCAAACTTGGCCATCTTTTTAGATTACATTAACAAGGAAAGTTTGAACTTGCTGCACTCAACCTTCTTCGTAGAAATTAAACTGATTCTTAGAAGCGAATTAACTTATTTCACACAGTACAGTGTTGGTACTGAAGATGTTTTTTTTTCTAAAGAAACTACTTTAGAAATGAGGCCAATCTACTACGTTGTGCATCTTTTTAGATTACAATAACAAGGAAAGTTTGAACTTGCTGCACTCAACCTTCTTTGTAGGAAAGTAACTGATTTCTAGAACCGAATGAGCTTATTTCACACAGTACAATGTTCGGCAATGAAGATATTTGTTTTCTCAACAAACTACGTTAAAAATGAGTGAATCTACTAACTTGGCCATCTTTTTAGATTACATTAACAAGGAAAGTTTGAACTTGCTGCACTCAACCTTCTTCATAGAAATTAAACTGATTCCTAGAAGCGAAATAACTTATGTCACACAGTACGGTGTTAGGTACTGAAGATGTTTCTTTTCTAAAGAAACTACTTTAGAAATGAGGCCAATCGACTACGTTGTGCATCTTTTCAGATTACATTAACAAGGAAAGTTTGAACTTGCTGCACTCAACCTTCTTTGTAGGAAAGCAACTGATTCCTAGAACCGAATGAGCTTATTTCACACAGTACAATGTTCAGCAATGAAGATGTTTGTTTTCTCAACAAAGTACTTTACAAATGAGGCGAATGTTATAACTTGGCCATCTTTTGAGATTACATTAACAAGGAAAGTTTGAACTTGCTGCACTCAACCTTCTTTTGAAATTAAACTGATTCCTAGAAGCGAATTAACTTATTTCACACAGTACAGTGTTCGGTACTGAAGATGTTGTTTTTCTAAAGAAACTACTTTAGAAATGAGGCGAATCCACTAACTTGTACATCTTGTTAGATTACACAAAGTAGGAAAGTTTGAATTTGCTGCAATCAACCTTCTTTGTAGGAAAGCAAGTGATTCCTAGAATCAAACTAGCTCATTTCACATAGCACAGTGTTCGGTAATGAAGATGTTTGTTTTCTAAACAAACTACTTTAGAAATGAGGCCAATCTACTAAGTTGTGCATCTTTTCAGATTACATTAACAAGGAAAGTTTGAATTTGGTGCACTCAACCTTCTTTGGAGGAAAGCAACTGATTCCTAGAACCGAATGAGCTTATATCACACAGTACAATGTTCGGCAATGAAGATGTTTGTTTTTTCAACAAAGTACTTTACAAATGAGGCGAATGTTCTAACTTGGCCATCTTTTTAGATTACATTAACAAGGAAAGTTTGAACTTGCTGCACTCAACCTTCTTCGTAGAAATTAAACTGATTCCTAGAAGCGAATTAACTTATTTCACACAATACAGTGTTCAGTACTGAAGATGTTTCTTTTCTAAAGAAACTACTTTAGAAATGAGGCGAATCCACTAACTTGTACATCTTATTAGATTACACAAAGTAGGAAAGTTTGAACTTGCTGCACTCAACCTTCTTCGTAGGAAAGCAAGTGATTCCTAGAATCAAACTAGCTCATTTCACATAGCACAGTGTTTGGTAATGAAGATGTTTGTTTTCTAAACAAACTACTTTAGAAATGTGGCCAATCTACTAAGTTGTGCATCTTTTCAGATTACATTAACAAGGAAAGTTTGAACATGCTGCACTCAACCTTCTTTGTAGGAAAGCAACTGATTCCTAGAACCGAATGAGCTTATTTCACACAGTACAATGTTCGGCAATGAAGATGTTTGTTTTCTCAACAAACTACTTTACAAATGAGTCGAATCTACTAACTTGGCCATCTTTTTAGATTACATTAAAAGGAAAGTTTGAACTTGCTGCACTCAACCTTCTTTGTAGGAAAGCAACTGATTCCTAGAACCGAATGAGCTTATTTCACACAGTACAATGTTGCGGCAATGAAGATGTTTGTTTTCTCAACAAACTACTTAACAAATGAGGCGAATCTTCTAACTTGGCCATCTTTTGAGATTACAAACAAGGAAAGTTTGAACTTGTTACACTCAACCTTCTTTGTAGAAATTAAACTGATTCCTAGAACCGAATTAACTTATTTCACACAGTACAGTGTTCGGTACTGAAGATGTTTCTTTTCTCAAGAAACTACTTTAGAAATGAGGCGAATCTACTAACTTGTACATCTTTTCAGATTACATTAACTAGGAATGTTTGAACTTGCTGCACTCAACCTTCTTTCTAGGAAAGTAACTGATTTCTAGAACCGAATGAGCTTATTTCACACACTACAATGTCGGCAATGAAGATGTTTGTTTTCTCAACAAAGTACTTTACAAATGAGGTGAATCTTCTAACTTGGCCATCTTTTTAGATTATATTAACAAGGAAAGTTTGAAGTTGCTGCACTCAACCTTCTTTGTAGAAATTAAACTGATTCCTAGAACGAATTAACTTATTTCACACAGTACAGTGTTCGGTACTGAAGATGTTTGTTTTCTAAAGAAACTCCTTTAGAAAATGAGGCCAATCTACTAAGTTGTGCATCTTTTCAGATTACATTAACAAGGAAAGTTTGAACTTGCTCCACTCAACCTTCTTTGGAGGAAAGCAACTGATTCCTAGAACCGAATGAGCTTATTGCACACAGTACAATGTTGGCAATGAAGATCTTTGTTTTCTCAACAAACTACTTTACAAATGAGGCGAATCTTCTAACTTGCCATCTTTTAGATTACATTAACAAGGAAAGTTTGAACTTGCTGCACTCAACCTTCTTTGTAGAAATTAAAGTGATTCCTAGAACCGAATTAACTTATTTCACACAGTACAGTGTTCGGTACTGAAGATGTTTCTTTTCTAAAGAAACTACTTGAGAAATGAGGCCAATCTACTCGTTGTGCATCTTTTCAGATTACATTAACAAGGAAAGTTTGAACTTGCTGCACTCAACCTTCTTTGTAGGAAAGTAAGTGATTTCTAGAACCGAATGAGCTTATTTCACACAGTACAATGTTCGGCAATGAAGATATTTGTTTTCTCAACAAAACTACTTTACAAATGAGGCGAATCTTCTAACTTGGCCATCTTTTTAGATTACATTAACAAGGAAAGTTTGAACTTGCTGCACTCAACCTTCTTTGTAGAAATTAAACTGATTCCTAGAAGCGATTGCTTATTTCACACAGTACAGTGTTAGGTACTGAAGATGTTTGTTTTTCTAAAGAAACTACTTTAGAAATGAGGCCATTCGACTAACGTTGTGCATCTTTTCAGATTACATTAACAAGGAAAGTTTGAACTTGCTGCACTCAACCTTCTTTGTAGGAAAGCAACTGATTACTAGAACCAAACGAGCTTATTTCACACAGTACAAATGTTCGGCAATGAAGATGTTTGTTTTCTCAACAAAGTACTTTACAAATGAGGCGAAGTCTTCTAACTTGGCCATCTTTTGAGATTACATTAACAAGGAAAGTTTGAACTTGCTGCACTCAACCTTCTTCTTAGAAATTAAACTGATTCCTTGAAGCAAATTAACTTATTTCACACAGTACAGTGTTAGGTACTGAAGATGTTTGTTTTCTAAAGAAACTACTTTAGAAATGAGGCGAATCCACTAACTTGTACATCTTGTTAGATTACACAAAGTAGGAAAGTTTGAACTTGCTGCAATCAACCTTCTTTGTAGGAAAGCAAGTGATTCCTAGAATCGAACTAGCTCATTTCACACAGTACAGTGTTGGTAATGAAGATGTTTGTTTTCTAAACAAACTACTTTAGAAATGAGTCCAATCTACTAAGTTGTGCATCTTTTCAGATTACATTAACAAGGAAAGTTTGAACTTGCTGCACTCAACCTTCTTTGGAGGAAAGCAACTGATTCCTAGGACCGAATTAGCTTATTTCACACAGTACAATGTTCGGCAATGAAGATGTTTGTTTTTCAACAAACTACTTTACAAATGAGGCGAATCTTCTAACTTGCCATCTTTTTAGATTACATTAACAAGGAAAGTTTGAACTTGCTGCACTCAACCTTCTTTGTAGAAATTAAACTGATTCCTAGACCGAATTAACTTATTTCACACAGTACAATGTTAGGTACTGAAGATGTTTTTTCTCAAGAAACTACTTTAGAAATGAGGCGAATCTACTACGTTGTGTATCTTTTCAGATTACATTAACAAGGAAAGTTTGAACTTGCTGCACTCAACCTTCTTTCTAGGAAAGTAACTGATTTCTAGAACCGAATGAGCTTATTTCACACACTACAATGTTCGGCAATGAAGATATTTGTTTTCTCAACAAAGTACTTTACAAATGAGGTGAATCTTCTAACTTGGCCATCTTTTTAGATTATATTAACAAGGAAAGTTTGAAGTTGCTGCACTAAACCTTCTTTGTAGAAATTAAACTGATTCCTAGAAGCGAATTAACTTATTTCACACAGTACAGTGTTCGGTACTGAAGATGTTTCTTTTCTAAAGAAACTCCTTTAGAAATGAGGCCAATCTACTACGTTGTGCATCTTTTCAGATTACATTAACAAGGAAAGTTTGAACTTGCTGCACTCAACCTTCTTTGTAGGAAAGCAACTGACACCTAGAACCGAATGAGTTTATTTCACACAGTACAATGTTCGGCAATGAAGATATTTGTTTTCTCAACAAAGTACTTTACAAATGAGGCGAGTCTTCTAACCTGGCCATCTTTTGAGATTACATTAACAAGGAAAGTTTTAACTTGCTGCACTCAACCTTCTTCGTAGAAATTAAACTGATTCCTAGAAGCTAATTAACTTATTTCACACAGTACAGTGTTCGGTACTGAAGATGTTTCTTTTCTAAAGAAACTACTTTAGAAATGAGGCCAATGTACTACGTTGTACATCTTTTCAGATTACATTAACAAGGAAAGTTTGAACTTGCTGCACTCAACCTTCTTCGTAGAAATTAAACTGATTCCTAGAAGCGAATTAACTTATTTCACACAGTACAGTGTTCGGTACTGAAGATGTTTCTTTTCTAAAGAAACTACTTGAGAAATGAGGCCAATCTACTACGTTGTGCATCTTTTCAGATTACATTAACAAGGAAAGTTTGAACTTGCTGCACTCAACCTTCTTTGTAGGAAAGTAACTGATTTCTAGAACCGAATGAGCTTATTTCACACAGTACAATGTTTGGCAATGAAGGTATTTGTTTTCTCAACAAACTACTTTACAAATGAGGCGAATCTTCTAACTTGGCCATCTTTTTAGATTACATTAACAAGGAAAGTTTGAACTTGCTGCACTCAACCTTCTTTGTAGAAATTAAACTGATTCCTAGAAGAATTAACTTATTTCACACAGTACAGTGTTAGGTACTGAAGATGTTTCTTTTCTAAAGAAACTACTTTAGAAATGAGGCCAATCGACTAACGTTGTGCATCTTTTCAGATTACATTAACAAGGAAAGTTTGAACTTGCTGCACTCAACCTTCTTTGTAGGAAAGCAACTGATTACTAGAACCAAACGAGCTTATTTCACACAGTACAATGTTGGCAATGAAGATGTTTGTTTTCTCAACAAACTACTTTACAAATGAGGCGAGTCTTCTAACTTGGCCATCTTTTGAGATTACATTAACAAGGAAAGTTTGAACTTGCTGCACTCAACCTTCTTCTTAGAAATTAAACTGATTCCTTGAAACGAATTAGCTTATTTCACACAGTACAGTGTTCGGTACTGAAGATGTTTCTTTTCTAAAGAAACTCCTTTAGAAATGAGGCCAATCTACTAAGTTGTGCATCTTTTCAGATTACATTAACAAGGAAAGTTTGAACTTGCTGCACTCAACCTTCTTTGGAGGAAAGCAACTGATTCCTACAACCAGAATGAGCTTATTTCACACAGTACAATGTTAGGCAATGAAGATCTTTTTTTCTCAACAAAGTACTTTACAAATGAGGCGAATCTTCTAACTTGGCCATCTTTTTAGATTACATTAACAAGGAAAGTTTGAACTTGCTGCACTCAACCTTCTTTGTAGAAATTAAACTGATTCCTAGAAGCGAATTAACTTATTTCACACAGTACAGTGTTCGGTACTGAAGATGTTTCTTTTCTAAAGAAACTACTTTAGAAATGAGGCCAATCTACTACGTTGTGCATCTTTTCAGATTACATTAACAAGGAAAGTTTGAACTTGCTGCACTCAACCTTCTTTGTAGGAAAGTAACTGATTTCTAGAACCGAATGAGCTTATTTCACACAGTACAATGTTCCGCAATGAAGGTATTTGTTTTCTCAACAAAGTACGTTACAAATGAGGCGAATCTTCTAACTTGGCCATCTTTTTAGATTACATTAACAAGGAAAGTTTGAACTTGCTGCACTCAACCTTCTTCGTAGAAATTAAACTGATTCCTAGAAGCGAATTAACTTATTTCACACAGTACAGTGTTCGGTACTGAAGATGTTTCTTTTCTAAAAGAAACTACTTTAGAAATGAGGCCAATCGACTACGTTGTGCATCTTTTTCAGATTACATTAACAAGGAAAGTTTGAACTTGCTGCACTCAACCTTCTTTGTAGGAAAGCAACTGATTACTAGAACCAAATTAGCTTATTTCACACAGTACAAGTGTTCGGCAATGAAGATGTTTGTTTTCTCAACAAACTACTTTACAAATGAGGCGAATCTACTAACTTGGCCATCTTTTGAGATTACATTAACAAGGAAAGTTTGAACTTGCTGCACTCAACCTTCTTCTTAGAAATTAACTGATTCCTACAGCGAATTAGCTTATTTCACACAGTACAGTGTTCGGTACTGAAGATGTTTCTTTTCTAAAGAAACTACTTTAGAAATGAGGCGAATCACTAACTTGTACATCTTGTTATATTACACAAACAAGGCAAGTTTGAACTTGCTGCAATCAACCTTCTTCGTAGGAAAGCAAGTGATTCCTAGAATCGAACTAGCTCATTTCACACAGTACAGTGTTGGTAATGAAGATGTTTGTTTTCTAAACAAACTACTTTAGAAATGAGTCCAATCTACTAAGTTGTGCATCTTTTCAGATTACATTAACAAGGAAAGTTTGAACTTGCTGCACTCAACCTTCTTTGGAGGAAAGCAACTGATTCCTAGGACCGAATGAGCTTATTTCACACAGTACAATGTTCGGCAATGAAGATGTTTGTTTTCAACAAAAGTACTTTACAAATGGCGAATCTTCTAACTTGGCCATCTTTTTAGATTACATTAACAAGGAAAGTTTGAAATTGCTGCACTCAACCTTCTTCGTAGAAATTAAACTGATTCCTAGAAGCGAATTAACTTATTTCACACAGTACAGTGTTCGGTACTGAAGATGTTTCTTTTCTCAAGAAACTACTTTAGAAATGAGGCGAATCTACTACGTTGTGTATCTTTTCAGATTACATTAACAAGGAAAGTTTGAACTTGCTGCACTCAACCTTCTTTCTAGGAAAGTAACTGATTTCTAGAACCGAATGAGCTTATTTCACACAGTACAATGTTGGCAATGAAGATGTTTGTTTTCTCAACAAACTACTTTACAAATGAGGTGAATCTACTAACTTGGCCATCTTTTAGATTATATTAACAGGAAAGTTTGAACTTGCTGCACTAAACCTTCTTTGTAGAAATTAAACTGATTCCTAGAAGCGAATTAACTTATTTCACACAGTACAGTGTTCGGTACTGAAGATGTTTCTTTTCTAAAGAAACTCCTTTAGAAATGAGGCCAATCTGCTACGTTGTGCATCTTTTCAGATTACATTAACAAGGAAAGTTTGAACTTGCTGCACTCAACCTTCTTTGTAGGAAAGCAACTGACACCTAGAACCGAATGAGTTTATTTCACACAGTACAATGTTCGGCAATGAAGATATTTGTTTTCTCAACAAAGTACTACTTTACAAATGAGGCGAGTCTTCTAACCTGGCCATCTTTTGAGATTACATTAACAAGGAAAGTTTTAACTTGCTGCACTCAACCTTCTTTGTAGAAATTAAACTGATTCCTAGAAGCTAATTAGCTTATTTCACACAGTACAGTGTTAGGTACTGAAGATGTTTCTTTTCTAAAGAAACTACTTTAGAAATGAGGCCAATGTACTACGTTGTACATCTTTTCAGATTACATTAACAAGGAAAGTTTGAACTTGCTGCACTCAACCTTCTTCGTAGAAATTAAACTGATTCCTAGAAGCGATTAGCTTATTTCACACAGTACAGTGTTCGGTACTGAAGATGTTTGTTTTTCTAAAGAAACTACTTGAGAAATGAGGCCAATCTACTACGTTGTGCATCTTTTCAGATTACATTAACAAGGAAAGTTTGAACTTGCTGCACTCAACCTTCTTTGTAGGAAAGTAACTGATTTCTAGAACCGAATGAGCTTATTTCACACAGTACAATGTTCGGCAATGAAGATGTTTGTTTTCTCAACAAACTACTTTACAAATGAGGCGAATCTTCTAACTTGGCCATCTTTTTAGATTACATTAACAAGGAAAGTTTGAACTTGCTGCACTCAACCTTCTTTGTAGAAATTAAACTGATTCCTAGAACCGAATTAAGCTTATTTCACACAGTACAGTGTTCGGTACTGAAGATGTTTCTTTTCTAAAAAATTACTTTAGAAATGAGGCCAATCTACTACGTTGTGCATCTTTTTCAGATTACATTAACAAGGAAAGTTTGAACTTGCTGCACTCAACCTTCTTTGTAGGAAAGCAACTGAATTACTAGAACCAAATTAGCTTATTTCACACAGTACAATGTTCGGCAATGAAGATGTTTGTTTTTCAACAAAGTACTTTAAAATGAGGCGAGTCTTCTAACTTGGCCATCTTTTGAGATTACATTAACAAGGAAAGTTTGAACTTGCTGCACTCAACCTTCTTCTTAGAAATTAAACTGATTCCTTGAAGCGAATTAACTTATTTCACACAGTACAGTGTTGGTACTGAAGATGTTTGTTTTCTAAAGAAACTCCTTTAGAAATGAGGCCAATCTACTAAGTTGTGCATCTTTTCAGATTACATTAACAAGGAAAGTTTGAACTTGCTCCACTCAACCTTCTTTGGAGGAAAGCAACTGATTCCTACAACCGAATGAGCTTATTGCACACAGTACAATGTTCGGCAATGAAGATCTTTGTTTTCTCAACAAAGTACTTTACAAATGAGGCGAATCTTCTAACTTGGCCATCTTTTTAGATTACATTAACAAGGAAAGTTTGAACTTGCTGCACTCAACCTTCTTTGTAGAAATTAAACTGATTCCTAGAAGCGAATTAACTTATTTCACACAGTACAGTGTTGGTACTGAAGATGTTTCTTTTCTAAAGAAACTACTTGAGAAATGAGGCCAATCTACTACGTTGTGCATCTTTTCAGATTACATTAACAAGGAAAGTTTGAACTTGCTGCACTCAACCTTCTTTGTAGGAAAGTAACTGATTTCTAGAACCGAATGAGCTTATTTCACACAGTACAATGTTCCGCAATGAAGGTATTTGTTTTCTCAACAAAGTACGTTACAAATGAGGCGAATCTTCTAACTTGGCCATCTTTTTAGATTACATTAACAAGGAAAGTTTGAACTTGCTGCACTCAACCTTCTTCGTAGAAATTAAACTGATTCCTAGAAGCGAAATAACTTATTTCACACAGTACAGTGTTCGGTACTGAAGATGTTTCTTTTCTAAAGAAACTACTTTAGAAATGAGGCCATTCGACTACGTTGTGCATCTTTTCAGATTACATTAACAAGGAAAGTTTGAACTTGCTGCACTCAACCTTCTTTGTAGGAAAGCAACTGAATACTAGAACCAAACGAGCTTATTTCACACAGTACAAAGTTCGGCAATGAAGATGTTTGTTTTCTCAACAAAGTACTTTACAAATGAGGCGAGTCTTCTAACTTGGCCATCTTTTGAGATTACATTAACAAGGAAAGTTTGAACTTGCTGCACTCAACCTTCTTCTTAGAAATTAAACTGATTCCTTGAAGCGAATTAACTTATTTCACACAGTACAGTGTTCGGTACTGAAGATGTTTCTTTTCTAAAGAAACTACTTTAGAAATGAGGCGAATCCACTAACTTGTACATCTTATTATATTACACAAAGTAGGCAAGTTTGAACTTGCTGCAATCAACCTTCTTCGTAGGAAAGCAAGTGATTCCTAGAATCGAACTAGCTCATTTCACATAGTACAGTGTTCGGTAATGAAGACGTTTGTTTTCTAAACAAACTACTTTAGAAATGAGTCCAATCTACTAAGTTGTGCATCTTTTCAGATTACATTAACAAGGAAAGTTTGAACTTGCTGCACTCAACCTTCTTTGGAGGAACGCAACTGTTTCCTAGAACGAATGAGCTTATTTCACACAGTACAATGTTCGGCAATGAAGATGTTTGTTTTTCTCAACAAAGTACTTTACAAATGAGGAATCTTCTAACTTGGCCATCTTTTTAGATTACATTAACAAGGAAAGTTTGAAATTGCTGCACTCAACCTTCTTCGTAGGAAATTAAACTGATTCCTAGAAACGAATTAACTTATTTCACACAGTACAGTGTTAGGTACTGAAGATGTTTGTTTTCTCAAGAAACTACTTTAGAAATGAGGCGAATCTACTACGTTGTACATCTTTTCAGATTACATTAACAAGGAAAGTTTGAACTTGCTGCACTCAACCTTCTTTCTAGGAAAGTAACTGATTTCTAGAACCGAATGAGCTTATTTCACACAGTACAATGTTCGGCAATGAAGATGTTTGTTTTCTCAACAAACTACTTTTTACAAATGAGGTGAATCTTCTAACTTGGCCATCTTTTTAGATTATATTAACAAGGAAAGTTTGAACTTGCTGCACTAAACCTTCTTCTTTGTAGAAATTAAACTGATTCCTAGAAAGCGAATTAACTTATTTCACACAGTACAGTGTTGGGTGCTGAAGATGTTTGTTTTCTAAAGAAACTACTTTAGAAATGAGGCCAATCTGCTAACGTTGTGCATCTTTTCAGATTACATTAACAAGGAAAGTTTGAACTTGCTGCACTCAACCTTCTTTGTAGGAAAGCAACTGACACCTAGAACCGAATGAGTTTATTTCACACAGTACAATGTTAGGCAATGAAGATGTTTGTTTTCTCAACAAAGTACTTTACAAATGAGGCGAATCTTCTAACCTGGCCATCTTTTTGAGATTACATTAACAAGGAAAGTTTTAACTTGCTGCACTCAACCTTCTTTGTAGAAATTAAACTGATTCCTAGAAGCTAATTAACTTATTTCACACAGTACAGTGTTCGGTACTGAAGATGTTTGTTTTCTAAAGAAACTACTTTAGAAATGAGGCCAATCTACTACGTTGTACATCTTTTTAGATTACATTAACAAGGAAAGTTTGAACTTGCTGCACTCAACCTTCTTTGTAGAAATTAAGTGATTCCTAGAAGCGAATTAGCTTATTTCACAAAGAACAGTGTTCGGTACTGAAGATGTTTTTTTCTAAAGAAACTACTTTAAAAATGAGGCCAATCTACTACGTTGTGCATCTTTTTAGATTACATTAACAAGGAAAGTTTGAACTTGCACTCAACCTTCTTTGTAGGAATTCAACTGATTCCTAGAACCGAATGAGCTTATTTCACACAGTACAATGTTAGGCAATGAAGATGTTTGTTTTCTCAACAAACTACTTTACAAATGAGTCGAATCTACTAACTTGGCCATCTTTTTAGATTACATTAACAAGGAAAGTTTTAACTTGCTGCACTCAACCTTCTTTGTAGGAAAGCAACTGATTCCTAGATCCGAATGAGCTTATTTCACACAGTACAATGTTGGGCAATGAAGATGTTTGTTTTCTCAACAAACTACTTTACAAATGAGGCGAATCTACTAACTTGTACATCTTTTTAGATTACATTAAACTAGGAACGTTTGAACTTGCTGCACTCAACCTTCTTTGTAGAAATTATTCTGAGAAGAAGCGAATTAGCTTATTTCACACAGTACAATGTTGGTACAATGAAGATGTTTGTTTTCTAAAGAAACTACTTTAGAAATGAGGCGAATCTACTAACTTGTACATCTTGTTAGATTACACAAACTAGGAAAGTTTGAACTTGCTGCACTCAACCTTCTTTGTAGGAAAGCAAGTGATTCCTAGAACCGAATGAGCTTATTTCACACAGTACAATGTTAGGCAATGAAGATGTTTGTTTTCTCAACAAACTACTTTACAAATGAGGCGAATCTTCTAACCTGGCCATCTTTTTAGATTACATTAACAAGGAAAGTTTTAACTTGCTGCACTCAACCTTCTTTGTAGAAATTAAACTGATTCCTAGAAGCTAATTAACTTATTTCACACAGTACAATGTTGGCACTGAAGATGTTTGTTTTCTAAAGAAACTACTTTAGAAATGAGGCCAATCTACTACGTTGTACATCTTTTCAGATTACATTAACTAGGAAAGTTTGAACTTGCTGCACTCAACCTTCTTTGTAGGAAATTAAAGTGATTCCTAGAAGCGAATTAGCTTATTTCACACAGTACAGTGTTGGCAATGAAGATGTTTTTTTTCTCAAGAAACTACTTTAGAAATGAGGCCAATCTACTACGTTGTACATCTTTTTAGATTACATTAACAAGGAAAAGTTTGAACTTGCTACACTCAACCTTCTTTGTAGGAATTCAACTGATTCCTAGAACCGAATTAGCTTATTTCACACAGTACAATGTTTGGCAATGAAGATGTTTGTTTTCTCAACAAACTACTTTACAAATGAGTCGAATCTACTAACTTGTACATCTTTTTAGATTACATTAACAAGGAAAGTTTGAACTTGCTGCACTCAACCTTCTTTGTAGGAAAGCAACTGATTCCTAGATCCGAATGAGCTTATTTCACACAGTACAATGTTGGGCAATGAAGATGTTTGTTTTCTCAACAAAACTACTTTACAAATGAGGCGAATCTTCTAACTTGTACATCTTTTGAGATTACATTAACCAGGAAAGTTTGAACTTGCTGCACTCAACCTTCTTTGTAGAAATTAAAAGTGATTCCTAGAAACGAATTAAGCTTATTTCACACAGTACAGTGTTCGGCAATGAAGATGTTTGTTTTCTCAAGAAACTACTTTAGAAATGAGGCGAATCCACTAACTTGTACATCTTGTTAGATTACACAAACTAGGAAAATTTGAACTTGCTGCACTCAACCTTCTTTGTAGGAAAGCAAGTGATTCCTAGAATCGAATTAGCTTATTTCACAGTACAATGTTCGGCAATGAAGATGTTTGTTTTCTAAACAAACTACTTTAGAAATAGACCAATCTACTAAGTTGTACATCTTGTTAGATTACACAAACTAGGAAAGTTTGAACTTGCTGCACTCAACCTTCTTTGTAGGAAAGCAAGTGATTCCTAGAATCGAATGAGCTTATTTCACACAGTACAATGTTCGGCAATGAAGATGTTTGTTTTCTAAACAAACTACTTTACAAATGAGAGCGAATCTACTAACTTGTGGCCATCTTTTTAGATTACAAACTAGGAAAGTTTGAACTTGCTGCACTCAACCTTCTTTGTAGGAAAGCAAGTGATTCCTAGAACCGAATTAGCTTATTTCACACAGTACAATGTTCGGCAATGAAGATGTTTGTTTTCTCAACAAACTTTTTTTACAAATGAGGCGAATCTAACTTGTACATCTTGTTAGATTACACAAACAAGGAAAGTTTGAACTTGTTGCACTCAACCTTCTTTGTAGGAAATTAAACTGATTCCTAGAACGAATTGACTTATTTCACACAGTACAATGTTCAGGACTGAAGATGTTTGTTTTCTAAAGAAACTACTTTAGAAAATGGCCAATCTACTAACTTGTACATCTTTGTTAGATTACATTAACAATGAAAGTTTGAACTTGCTGAACTCAACCTTCTTTGTAGGAAAGCAAGTGATTCCTAGAATCGAATGAGCTTATTTCACACAGTACAATGTTCGGCAATGAAGATGTTTGTTTTCTCAACAATCTACTTTACAAATGAGTCGAATCTACTAACTTGTACATCTTTTTAAATTACATTAACTAGGAAAGTTTGAACTTGCTGCACTCAACCTTCTTTGTAGGAAGCAAGTGATTCCTAGAACCGAATGAGCTTATTTCACACAGTACAATGTTGGCAATGAAGATGTTTGTTTTCTCAACAAACTACTTTACAAATGATTCGAATCTACTAACTTGTACATCTTTTTAGATTACACAAACAAGGAAAGTTTGAACTTGCTGCACTCAACCTTCTTTGTAGGAAAGCAAGTGATTCCTAGAACCAAATAGCTTATTTCACACAGTACAATGTTTGGCAATGAAGATGTTTGTTTTCTCAAGAAACTACTTTAGAAATGAGGCGAATCTACTAACTTGTACATCTTTTTAGATTACACAAACTAGGAAAGTTTGAACTTGCTGCACTCAACCTTCTTTGTAGGAAAGCAAGTGATTCCTAGAATCAATTAGCTTATTTCACACAGTACAATGTTGGCAATGAAGATGTTTGTTTTTCTAAAGAAACTACTTTAGAAATGAGGCCAATCTACTAACGTTGTACATCTTGTTAGATTACACAAACTAGGAAAGTTTGAACTTGCTGCACTCAACCTTCTTTGTAGGAAAGCAAGTGATTCCTAGAACCGAATTAGCTTATTTCACACAGTACAATGTTGGCAATGAAGATGTTTGTTTTCTAAACAAACTACTTTAGAAAATGAGTCAATCTACTAACTTGTTGCATCTTTTAGATTACACAAACTAGGAAAGTTTGAACTTGCTGCACTCAACCTTCTTTGTAGGAAAGCAAGTGATTCCTAGAACCGAATTAGCTTATTTCACACAGTACAATGTTTGGCAATGAAGATGTTTGTTTTCTCAATAAACTACTTTAGAAATGAGGCGAATCTACTAACTTGTACATCTTGTTAGATTACACAAACTAGGAAAGTTTGAACTTGCTGCACTCAACCTTCTTTGTAGGAAAGCAAGTGATTCCTAGAGCGAATTAGCTTATTTCACACAGTACAATGTTCGGCAATGAAGATGTTTGTTTTCTCAAGAAACTACTTTAGAAATGAGGCGAATCTACTAACTTGTACATCTTGTTAGATTAGACAAAGTAGGAAAGTTTGAACTTGCTGCACTCAACCTTCTTGGTAGGAAAGCAACTGATTCCTAGAACCGAATTAGATTATTTCACACAGTACAATTTTCGGCAATGAAGATGTTTGTTTTCTCAAGAAACTACTTTGAAAATGAGTCGAATCTACTAACTTGTACATCTTGTTAGATTACACAAACTAGGAAAGTTTGAACTTGCTGCACTCAACCTTCTTTGTAGGAAAGCAAGTGATTCCTAGAACCGAATTAGCTTATTTCACACAGTACAATGTTCGGCAATGAAGATGTTTGTTTTCTCAAGAAACTACTTTACAAATGAGTCGAATCTACTAACTTGTACATCTTGTTAGATTACACAAACTAGGAAAGTTTCAACTTGCTGCACTCAACCTTCTTTGTAGGAAAGCAAGTGATTCCTAGAAGCGAATTAGCTTATTTCACACAGTACAATGTTCGGCAATGAAGATGTTTGTTTTCTCAAGAAACTACTTTAGAAATGAGGCGAATCTACTAACTTGTACATCTTGTTAGATTACACAAACTAGGAAAGTTTGAACTTGCTGCACTCAACCTTCTTTGTAGGAAAGCAAGTGATTCCTAGAACCGAATTAGCTTATTTCACACAGTACAATGTTGGGCAATGAAGATGTTTGTTTTCTCAACAAACTACTTTAGAAATGAGGCGAATCTACTAACTTGTACATCTTTTTAGATTACACAAACTAGGAAAGTTTGAACTTGCTGCACTCAACCTTCTTTGTAGGAAAGCAAGTGATTCCTAGAACCGAATTAGCTTATTTCACACAGTACAATGTTGGCAATGAAGATGTTTGTTTTCTAAAGAAACTACTTTAGAAATGATGCGAATCTACTAACTTGTACATCTTGTTAGATTACACAAACTAGGAAAGTTTGAACTTGCTGCACTCAACCTTCTTTGTAGGAAAGCAAGTGATTCCTAGAAGAGAATTAAGCTTATTTCACACAGTACAATGTTCGGCAATGAAGATGTTTTGTTTTCTCAAGAAACTACTTTAGAAATGAGGCCAATCTACTAAGTCATACATCTTGTTAGATTACACAAACTAGGAAAGTTTGAACTTGCTGCACTCAACCTTCTTTGTAGGAAAGCAAGTGATTCCTAGAACTAAATTAGCTTATTTCACACAGTACAATGTTAGGCAATGAAGATGTTTGTTTTCTCAACAAACTACTTTAGAAATGAGGCAAATCTACTAACTTGTACATCTTGTTAGATTACACAAACTAGGAAAGTTTGAACTTGCTGCACTCAACCTTCTTTGTAGGAAAGCAAGTGATTCCTAGAACTGAATTAGCTTATTTCACACAGTACAATGTTTGGCAATGAAGATGTTTGTTTCTAAAGAAACTACTTTAGAAATGAGGTGAATCTACTAACTTGTACATCTTTTTAGATTACACAAACTAGGAAAGTTTGAACTTGCTGCACTCAACCTTTCTTTGTAGGAAAGCAAGTGATTCCTAGAACGAATTAGCTTATTTCACACAGTACAATGTTGGCAATGAAGATGTTTGTTTTCTCAAGAAACTACTTTAGAAATGAGGCGAATCTACTAACTTGTACATCTTGTTAGATTACACAAACTAGGAAAGTTTGAACTTGCTGCACTCAACCTTCTTTGTAGGAAAGCAAGTGATTCCTAGAAACGAATTAGCTTATTTCACACAGTACAATGTTCGGCAATGAAGATGTTTGTTTTCTCAAGAAACTACTTTAGAAATGAGCGAATCTACTAACTTGTACATCTTGTTAGATTACACAAACTAGGAAAGTTTGAACTTGCTGCACTCAACCTTCTTTGTAGGAAAGCAAGTGATTCCTAGAACCGAATTAGCTTATTTCACACAGTACAATGTTCGGCAATGAAGATGTTTGTTTTTCAAGAAACTACTTTAGAAATGAGGCGAATCTACTAACTTGTACATCTTGTTAGATTACACAAACTAGGAAAGTTTGAACTTGCTGCACTCAACCTTCTTTGTAGGAAAGCAAGTGATTCCTAGAACGAATTAGCTTATTTCACACAGTACAATGTTGGCAATGAAGATGTTTGTTTTCTCAAGAAACTACTTTAGAAATGAGGCGAATCTACTAACTTGTACTTCTTTTTAGATTACAAACTAGGAAAGTTTGAACTTGCTGCACTCAACCTTCTTTGTAGGAAAGCAAGTGATTCCTAGAACCGAATTAGCTTATTTCACACAGTACAATGTTCGGCAATGAAGATGTTTGTTTTCTCAAAGAAACTACTTTAGAAATGAGGCGAATCTACTAACTTGTACATCTTGTTAGATTACACAAACTAGGAAAGTTTGAACTTGCTGCACTCAACCTTCTTTGTAGGAAAGCAAGTGATTCCTAGAACCGAATTAGCTTATTTCACACAGTACAATGTTCGGCAATGAAGATGTTTGTTTTCTCAGAAACTACTTTAGAAATGAGGCGAATCTACTAACTTGTACATCTTGTTAGATTACACAAACTAGGAAAGTTTGAACTTGCTGCACTCAACCTTCTTTGTAGGAAAGCAAGTGATTCCTAGAACCGAATTAGCTTATTTCACACAGTACAATGTTGGCAATGAAGATGTTTGTTTTCTCAAGAAACTACTTTAGAAATGAGGCGAATCTACTAACTTGTACATCTTGTTAGATTACACAAACTAGGAAAGTTTGAACTTGCTGCACTCAACCTTCTTTGTAGGAAAGCAAGTGATTCCTAGAACCGAATTAGCTTATTTCACACAGTACAATGTTCGGGCAATGAAGATGTTTGTTTTCTCAGAAACTACTTTAGAAATGAGGCGAATCTACTAACTTGTACATCTTGTTAGATTACACAAACTAGGAAAGTTTGAACTTGCTGCACTCAACCTTCTTTGTAGGAAAGCAAGTGATTCCTAGAACGAATTAGCTTATTTCACACAGTACAATGTTCGGCAATGAAGATGTTTGTTTTCTCAAGAAACTACTTTAGAAATGAGGCGAATCTACTAACTTGTACATCTTGTTAGATTACACAAACTAGGAAAGTTTGAACTTGCTGCACTCAACCTTCTTTGTAGGAAAGCAAGTGATTCCTAGAACCGAATAGCTTATTTCACACAGTACAATGTTCGGCAATGAAGATGTTTGTTTTCTCAAGAAACTACTTTAGAAATGAGGCGAATCTACTAACTTGTACATCTTGTTAGATTACACAAACTAGGAAAGTTTGAACTTGCTGCACTCAACCTTCTTTGTAGGAAAGCAAGTGATTCCTAGAACGAATTAGCTTATTTCACACAGTACAATGTTTGGCAATGAAGATGTTTGTTTTCTCAAGAAACTACTTTAGAAATGAGGCGAATCTACTAACTTGTACATCTTGTTAGATTACACAAACTAGGAAAGTTTGAACTTGCTGCACTCAACCTTCTTTGTAGGAAAGCAAGTGATTCCTAGAACCGAATTAGCTTATTTCACACAGTACAATGTTCGGCAATGAAGATGTTTGTTTTCTCAAGAAACTACTTTAGAAATGAGGCGAATCTACTAACTTGTACATCTTGTTAGATTACACAAACTAGGAAAGTTTGAACTTGCTGCACTCAACCTTCTTTGTAGGAAAGCAAGTGATTCCTAGAACGAATTAGCTTATTTCACACAGTACAATGTTCGGCAATGAAGATGTTTGTTTTCTCAAGAAACTACTTTAGAAATGAGGCGAATCTACTAACTTGTACATCTTGTTAGATTACACAAACTAGGAAAGTTTGAACTTGCTGCACTCAACCTTCTTTGTAGGAAAGCAAGTGATTCCTAGAACCGAATTAGCTTATTTCACACAGTACAATGTTCGGCAATGAAGATGTTTGTTTTCTCAAGAAACTACTTTAGAAATGAGGCGAATCTACTAACTTGTACATCTTGTTAGATTACACAAACTAGGAAAGTTTGAACTTGCTGCACTCAACCTTCTTTGTAGGAAAGCAAGTGATTCCTAGAACGAATTAGCTTATTTCACACAGTACAATGTTCGGCAATGAAGATGTTTGTTTTCTCAAGAAACTACTTTAGAAATTTGGCGAATCTACTAACTTGTACATCTTGTTAGATTACACAAACTAGGAAAGTTTGAACTTGCTGCACTCAACCTTCTTTGTAGGAAAGCAAGTGATTCCTAGAACGAATTAGCTTATTTCACACAGTACAATGTTCGGCAATGAAGATGTTTGTTTTCTCAAGAAACTACTTTAGAAATGAGGCGAATCTACTAACTTGTACATCTTGTTAGATTACACAAACTAGGAAAGTTTGAACTTGCTGCACTCAACCTTCTTTGTAGGAAAGCAAGTGATTCCTAGAACCGAATTAGCTTATTTCACACAGTACAATGTTCGGCAATGAAGATGTTTTTTTTCTCAACAAACTACTTTAGAAATGAGGCGAATCTACTAACTTGTACATCTTGTTAGATTACACAAACTAGGAAAGTTTGAACTTGCTGCACTCAACCTTCTTTGTAGGAAAGCAAGTGATTCCTAGAACCGAATTAGCTTATTTCACACAGTACAATGTTCGGCAATGAAGATGTTTGTTTTCTCAAGAAACTACTTTAGAAATGAGGCGAATCTACTAACTTGTACATCTTGTTAGATTACACAAACTAGGAAAGTTTGAACTTGCTGCACTCAACCTTCTTTGTAGGAAAGCAAGTGATTCCTAGAACCGAATTAGCTTATTTCACACAGTACAATGTTTGGCAATGAAGATGTTTGTTTTCCGCAGAAACTACTTTATAAATGAGGCGAATCTACTAACTTGTACATCTTGTTAGATTACACAAACTAGGAAAGTTTGAACTTGCTGCACTCAACCTTCTTTGTAGGAAAGCAAGTGATTCCTAGAACCGAATTAGCTTATTTCACACAGTACAATGTTGGGCAATGAAGATGTTTGTTTTCTCAAGAAACTACTTTAGAAATGAGGCGAATCTACTAACTTGTACATCTTGTTAGATTACACAAACTAGGAAAGTTTGAACTTGCTGCACTCAACCTTCTTTGTAGGAAAGCAAGTGATTCCTAGAACGAATTAGCTTATTTCACACAGTACAATGTTCGGCAATGAAGATGTTTGTTTTCTCAAGAAACTACTTTAGAAATGAGGCGAATCTACTAACTTGTACATCTTGTTAGATTTACACAAACTAGGAAAGTTTGAACTTGCTGCACTCAACCTTCTTTGTAGGAAAGCAAGTGATTCCTAGAACCGAATTAGCTTATTTCACACAGTACAATGTTCGGCAATGAAGATGTTTGTTTTCTCAGAAACTACTTTAGAAATGAGGCGAATCTACTAACTTGTACATCTTGTTAGATTACACAAACTAGGAAAGTTTGAACTTGCTGCACTCAACCTTCTTTGTAGGAAAGCAAGTGATTCCTAGAACCGAATTAGCTTATTTCACACAGTACAATGTTGGCAATGAAGATGTTTGTTTTCTCAGAAACTACTTTAGAAATGAGGCGAATCTACTAACTTGTACATCTTGTTAGATTACACAAACTAGGAAAGTTTGAACTTGCTGCACTCAACCTTCTTTGTAGGAAAGCAAGTGATTCCTAGAACCGAATTAGCTTATTTCACACAGTACAATGTTCGGCAATGAAGATGTTTGTTTTCTCAAGAAACTACTTTAGAAATGAGGCGAATCTACTAACTTGTACATCTTGTTAGATTACACAAACTAGGAAAGTTTGAACTTGCTGCACTCAACCTTCTTTGTAGGAAAGCAAGTGATTCCTAGAACGAATTAGCTTATTTCACACAGTACAATGTTCGGCAATGAAGATGTTTGTTTTTCTCAAGAAACTACTTTGAAAATGAGGCGAATCTACTAACTTGTACATCTTGTTAGATTACACAAACTAGGAAAGTTTGAACTTGCTGCACTCAACCTTCTTTGTAGGAAAGCAAGTGATTCCTAGAACCAATTAGCTTATTTCACACAGTACAATGTTGGCAATGAAGATGTTTGTTTTCTCAGAAACTACTTTAGAAATGAGGCGAATCTACTAACTTGTACATCTTGTTAGATTACACAAACTAGGAAAGTTTGAACTTGCTGCACTCAACCTTCTTTGCAGGAAAGCAAGTGATTCCTAGAACCGAATTAGCTTATTTCACACAGTACAATGTTCGGCAATGAAGATGTTTGTTTTCTCAGAAAAACTACTTAGAAAAATGGCGAATCTACTAACTTGTACATCTTGTTAGATTACACAAACTAGGAAAGTTTGAACTTGCTGCACTCAACCTTCTTTGTAGGAAAGCAAGTGATTCCTAGAACCGAATTAGCTTATTTCACACAGTACAATGTTCGGCAATGAAGATGTTTGTTTTCTCAAGAAACTACTTTAGAAATGAGGCGAATCTACTAACTTGTACATCTTGTTAGATTACACAAACTAGGAAAGTTTGAACTTGCTGCACTCAACCTTCTTTGTAGGAAAGCAAGTGATTCCTAGAAACCGAATTAGCTTATTTCACAGTACAATGTTTGGCAATGAAGATGTTTGTTTTCTCAAGAAACTACTTTAGAAATGAGGCGAATCTACTAACTTGTACATCTTGTTAGATTACACAAACTAGGAAAGTTTGAACTTGCTGCACTCAACCTTCTTTGTAGGAAAGCAAGTGATTCCTAGAACGAATTAGCTTATTTCACACAGTACAATGTTCGGCAATGAAGATGTTTGTTTTCTCAGAAACTACTTTTAAAAATGGGCGATCTACTAACTTGTACATCTTGTTAGATTACACAAACTAGGAAAGTTTGAACTTGCTGCACTCAACCTTCTTTGTAGGAAAGCAAGTGATTCCTAGAACGAATTAGCTTATTTCACACAGTACAATGTTAGGCAATGAAGATGTTTGTTTTCTCAAGAAACTACTTTAGAAATGAGGGCGAATCTACTAACTTGTACATCTTGTTAGATTACACAAACTAGGAAAGTTTGAACTTGCTGCACTCAACCTTCTTTGTAGGAAAGCAAGTGATTCCTAGAACGAATTAGCTTATTTCACACAGTACAATGTTCGGCAATGAAGATGTTTGTTTTCTCAGAAACTACTTTAGAAATGAGGCGAATCTACTAACTTGTACATCTTGTTAGATTACACAAACTAGGAAAGTTTGAACTTGCACTCAACCTTCTTTGTAGGAAAGCAAGTGATTCCTAGAACGAATTAGCTTATTTCACACAGTACAATGTTCGGCAATGAAGATGTTTGTTTTCTCAGAAACTACTTTAGAAATGAGGCGAATCTACTAACTTGTACATCTTGTTAGATTACACAAACTAGGAAAGTTTGAACTTGCTGCACTCAACCTTCTTTGTAGGAAAGCAAGTGATTCCTAGAACCAGAATTAGCTTATTTCACACAGTACAATGTTTGGCAATGAAGATGTTTGTTTTCTCAAGAAACTACTTTAGAAATGAGGCGAATCTACTAACTTGTACATCTTGTTAGATTACACAAACTAGGAAAGTTTGAACTTGCTGCACTCAACCTTCTTTGTAGGAAAGCAAGTGATTCCTAGAACCGAATTAGCTTATTTCACACAGTACAATGTTCTGCAATGAAGATGTTTGTTTTCTCAACAAACTACTTTAGAAATGAGGCGAATCTACTAACTTGTACATCTTGTTAGATTACACAAACTAGGAAAGTTTGAACTTGCTGCACTCAACCTTCTTTGTAGGAAAGCAAGTGATTCCTAGAAGAGAATTAGCTTATTTCACACAGTACAATGTTGGCAATGAAGATGTTTGTTTTCTCAAGAAACTACTTTAGAAATGAGGCGAATCTACTACGTTGTACATCTTGTTAGATTACACAAACTAGGAAAGTTTGAACTTGCTGCACTCAACCTTCTTTGTAGGAAAGCAAGTGATTCCTAGAACCGAATTAGCTTATTTCACACAGTACAATGTTTGGCAATGAAGATGTTTGTTTTCTCAAGAAACTACTTTAGAAATGAGGCGAATCTACTAACTTGTACATCTTGTTAGATTACACAAACTAGGAAAGTTTGAACTTGCTGCACTCAACCTTCTTTGTAGGAAAGCAAGTGATTCCTAGAACCGAATTAGCTTATTTCACACAGTACAATGTTCGGCAATGAAGATGTTTGTTTTCTCAAGAAACTACTTTAGAAATGAGGCCAATCTACTAACGTGTACATCTTGTTAGATTTACAAACTAGGAAAGTTTGAACTTGCTGCACTCAACCTTCTTTGTAGGAAAGCAAGTGATTCCTAGAACGAATTAGCTTATTTCACACAGTACAATGTTTGGCAATGAAGATGTTTGTTTTCTCAACAAACTACTTTAGAAATGAGGCCAATCTACTAACTTGTACATCTTGTTAGATTACACAAACTAGGAAAGTTTGAACTTGCTGCACTCAACCTTCTTTGTAGGAAAGCAAGTGATTCCTAGAACCGAATTAGCTTATTTCACACAGTACAATGTTCGGCAATGAAGATGTTTGTTTTCTCAAGAAACTACTTTAGAAAATGGCGAATCTACTAACTTGTACATCTTGTTAGATTACACAAACTAGGAAAGTTTGAACTTGCTGCACTCAACCTTCTTTGTAGGAAAGCAAGTGATTCCTAGAACCGAATTAGCTCATTTCACACAGTACAAATTTCGGAAATGAAGATGTTTGTTTTCTAAAGAAACTACTTTAGAAATGAGGCGAATCTACTAACTTGTACATCTTGTTAGATTACACAAACTAGGAAAGTTTGAACTTGCTGCACTCAACCTTCTTTGTAGGAAAGCAAGTGATTCCTAGAACCGAATTAGCTTATTTCACACAGTACAACGTTAGGCAATGAAGATGTTTGTTTTCTAAACAAACTACTTTAGAAATGAGGCCAATCTACTAAGTTGTACATCTTGTTAGATTACACAAACTAGGAAAGTTTGAACTTGCTGCACTCAACCTTCTTTGTAGGAAAGCAAGTGATTCCTAGAACCGAATTAGCTTATTTCACACAGTACAATGTTAGAAGCAATGAAGATGTTTGTTTTCTCAAACAAACTACTTTAGAAATGAGGCGAATCTTCTAACTTGTACATCTTGTTAGATTACAAACTAGGAAAGTTTGAACTTGCTGCACTCAACCTTCTTTGTAGATATAAAAGCAAGTGATTCCTAGAACCGAATTAGCTTATTTCACACAGTACAATGTTAAGGCAATGAAGATGTTTGTTTTCTCAAGAAACTACTTTAGAAATGAGGCGAAATCTACTAACTTGTACATCTTGTTAGATTACACAAACTAGGAAAGTTTGAACTTGCTGCACTCAACCTTCTTTGTAGGAAAGCAAGTGATTCCTAGAATCGAATTAGCTTATTTCACACAGTACAATGTTCGGCAATGAAGATGTTTGTTTTTCTAAAGAAACTACTTTAGAAATGAGGCCAATCTACTAAGTTGTACATCTTGTTAGATTACACAAACTAGGAAAGTTTGAACTTGCTGCACTCAACCTTCTTTGTAGGAAAGCAAGTGATTCCTAGAACTGAATGACCTTATTTCACACAGTACAATGTTGGCAATGAAGATGTTTGTTTTCTCAACAAACTACTTTACAAATGAGCGAATCTACTAACTTGTACATCTTGTTAGATTACACAAACTAGGAAAGTTTGAACTTGCTGCACTCAACCTTCTTTGTAGAAAAGCAAGTGATTCCTAGAACGAATAAGCTTATTTCACACAGTACAGTGTTAGGCAATGAAGATGTTTGTTTTCTCAAGAAACTACTTTAGAAATGAGGCGAATCTACTAACTTGTACATCTTGTTAGATTACACAAACTAGGAAAGTTTGAACTTGCTGCACTCAACCTTCTTTGTAGGAAAGCAAGTGATTCCTAGAATCGAATTAGCTTATTTCACACAGTACAATGTTCGGCAATGAAGATGTTTGTTTTCTCAAGAAACTACTTTAGAAATGAGGCCAATCTACTAAGTTGTACATCTTGTTAGATTACACAAACTAGGAAAGTTTGAACTTGCTGCACTCAACCTTCTTTGTAGGAAAGCAAGTGATTCCTAGAACCGAATTAGCTTATTTCACACAGTACAATGTTTGGCAATGAAGATGTTTGTTTTCTCAAGAAACTACTTTACAAATGAGGCGAATCTACTAACTTGTACATCTTGTTAGATTACACAAACTAGGAAAGTTTGAACTTGCTGCACTCAACCTTCTTTGTAGGAAAGCAAGTGATTCCTAGATCTGAATTAGCTTATTTCACACAGTAAAATGTTAGGCAATGAAGATGTTTGTTTTCTCAAGAAACTACTTTACAAATGAGGTGAATCTACTAACTTGTACATCTTGTTAGATTACACAAACTAGGAAAGTTTGAACTTGCTGCACTCAACCTTCTTTGTAGGAAAGCAAGTGATTCCTAGAACCGAATTAGCTTATTTCACACAGTACAATGTTCGGCAATGAAGATGTTTGTTTTCTCAAGAAACTACTTTACAAATGAGGCGAATCTTCTAACTTGTACATCTTGTTAGATTACACAAACTAGGAAAGTTTGAACTTGCTGCACTCAACCTTCTTTGTAGGAAATTAAAGTGATTCCTAGAAGCGAATTAGCTTATTTCACACAGTACAATTTTGGCAATGAAGATGTTTGTTTTCTCAAAAAACTACTTTAGAAATGAGGCGAATCTACTAACTTGTACATCTTGTTAGATTACACAACTAGGAAAGTTTGAACTTGCTGCACTCAACCTTCTTTGTAGGAAAGCAAGTGATTCCTAGAATCGAATTAGCTCATTTCACACAGTACAATGTTTCGGCAATGAAGATGTTTTTTTTCTCAACAAACTACTTTAGAAATGAGTCAATCTACTAAGTTGTGCATCTTGTTAGATTACATTAACTAGGAAAGTTTGAACTTGCTGCACTCAACCTTCTTTGTAGGAAAGCAAGTGATTCCTAGAACGAATTAGCTTATTTCACACAGTACAATGTTCGGCAATGAAGATGTTTGTTTTCTCAACAAACTACTTTACAAATGAGGCGAATCTTCTAACTTGTACATCTTGTTAGATTACACAAACTAGGAAAGTTTGAACTTGCTGCACTCAACCTTCTTTGTAGAAATGCAAGTGATTCCTAGAAGCGAATTAGCTTATTTCACACAGTACAATGTTAGGCAATGAAGATGTTTCTTTTCTCAAGAAACTACTTTAGAAATGAGGCAATCTACTTACGTTGTGCATCTTTTCAGATTACATTAACAAGGAAAGTTTGAACTTGCTGCACTCAACCTTCTTTGTAGGAAAGCAAGTGATTCCTAGAACGAATGAGCTTATTTCACACAGTACAATGTTCGACAATGAAGATGTTTGTTTTCTCAACAAACTACTTTACAAATGAGTCGAATCTACTAACTTGGCCATCTTTTTAGATTACACAAACAAGGAAAGTTTGAACTTGCTGCACTCAACCTTCTTTGTAGGGAAAGCAACTGATTCCTAGAACCGAATGAGCTTATTTCACACAGTACAATGTTCGGCAATGAAAATGTTTGTTTTCTCAACAAACTACTTTACAAATGTGGCAAATCTACTAACTTGTACATCTTTTTAGATTACATTAACAAGGAGTTTGAACTTGCTGCACTCAACCTTCTTTGTAGGAAAGCAAGTGATTCCTAGAACCAAATGAGCTTATTTCACAGTGTACAATGTTGGCAATGAAGATGTTTGTTTTCTCAACAAACTACTTTACAATTGAGTCGAATCTACTAACTTGGCCATCTTTTTAGATTACATTAACAAGGAAAGTTTGAACTTGCTGCACTCAACCTTCTTTGTAGGAAAGCACCTGATTCCTAGAACCGAATTAACTTATTTCACACAGTACAGTGTTGGTACTGAAGATGTTTGTTTTCTAAAGAAACTAATTTAGAAATGATGCGAATCTGTAGAGCTTGCTGCGGTGCAGCGCCTTAAAGATGGCGCTGGCTTCCGCCTTCCGCCTTCCGATGGCGAGTGCTCTCCTGGATAAACAAGTCCTTATTTGGCTTGGGCGTGATCTAGGCTTGCTTCGCATATGTGGACCTATCTGCATTCACCACGTGGCTTACCAGGGTTGGCTGTTCAAAGGCTTCTTAAGCTTTGGCGGGCTTGTCCGAGGGGCAGTGAGTCAGTGAGTGAGTGAAGCAGGCAGTCAGTGAGTGAGTGAGTCAGGCGGTGGTGAGGCGGTCAGTGAGTGAAGCAGTCAGTCAGTGAGTGAGTCGGGCAGTGAGTCAGTGAGTCAGTGGTGGTGAGGGAGTCAGTGGTGAGTGAGTGGTGAGTCAGTCAGTCAGTCAGTCAGTCAGTCAGTCAGTCAGTGAGTCAGTCAGTCAGTCAGAAGATTGTTGTCAGAAGATTGTTCAAGGTTCCTGAATAAACTGCTGAAAGAAAGAGTCAAGCGTTGCGTCTTCCTTGCTGGTCGAGGCGGCCAGCGACAAATGGTGGCACCCGTGGGGAACTCAGAACTTGCAGGGCAGCTAGCTGGTAAGTTCCAGGTAAGTGGACAAAAGGGTAAAGGCAAGTTTTCCGGTAGAGAGGCGATAAGGTCCCAGCAAAATGGGCAATACATCTTCCAGTATTAGGGTTAAAAGGCGCCACAATAAGGTTTCCTTAGAGAAACTACAGTGAGAAAGATTTCTTAAGAATGATAGCCGGCCAATTAATGTATATTTGTTCGTGTGTCTTATTAGTGTATAAAAGTTGGTTAACCTCATGTGGTGTATTTGTGTTGTAGTGTGTCTAGTCATATTACATAGGGCAAAGCGAGAATGATTCAGAAGCAGTTAAAAAAAAATTTTAGAGGAGGTGAGAGAAGAGCGCTCGAGTAAAACATCTAAAAAGAAAAAGTAAGGTTCCTGAATAAACTGTTGAAAGAAAGAGTCGAAGAGGGACTCAGAACTTTCTGCAGTCAGGGCAGTAGTAAGGTTCCTGAATAAACTGTTGAAAGAAGAGTCCGAAGGGACTCAGAACTTTCTCTGCAGTCAGGGCAGTGCACTGGTAAGTTCCCAGGTAAGGTGGGAATCCGCGACAAAAGCGGGGATTTTGCTCTTCTCGGTAGAAAAAGGGAGCAGGAAAGTTCCCAGGTAAGGTGGGAATCCGCGACAAAAGCGGGAATTTTGCTCCTCTCGGTAGAAAAAGAGGAGCAGGAAGGGTTAGCGTTGTAGTGAACCAAAAGTAAAAGTTTTAAAGAATTTTTGCAAAATTAGCCATGGGCGCTTCTCACTCGCACCCAATTTTTTGGCTCTGAATGAGCTGCTTCGTTCAAAAAACTTAAAGATAAAGGGAGTACCCTGGAGAGGTTCCTGGAGGAATGTGATGCCATAGCCCCTTGGTTTGCGTGCTCTGGAAGTCTTACAATCCCTTCATGGGAAAAATTGCAGCAGACCAAGGCACGCTTAGGGCGGGGTAAAATCGATCTGGAGGTTAGTGAGGAACTGCCTCGAGGAAGAAAGGTCGGAACAGGCAAACAATGAAAAGAGGCAAAAACAAAGAACAACTTATAGCCAACACTTGAGCTAGAAGATTCAGAGTCTCGGATTCTAAAGAAGGGCTGCAGGCTCTCATAATACAAATGAAAAGATCAAAATTATGCTAAGTGCAGACAGTATTGAACTTCAGGCTTGTCTTATGAGCTTTCTAAGGGAAGGAAGGAAAGACTGCAGAGGACTTTGTTGGAACTGGGCTACTGGCATAAGGGATGGCTACGTTCTGCTATCCAGGCCCAGAAAGTTTGATCAAGGTTAAATTTGTAATGGACTGATGTGCTTGGCTAAAGATATCGGACTGAGATTTTAAGATTTTAAGTTGGAAAATCTCAAGCAAGGTAAAAGCAGAGGCACTGAGGTTTTAGGTTACTGAAGCTGCTATTGTCAACGCATTAGCAATCTTAATGAAGGTGGAAGGAAGGTGGCCTGACTTGATTTACATTAAAACAATGGAGAGGATGCCTGAGGAAAGACTGTAAAAAATGCAAATTGATGACTGCTGATGGTGGTTGAGTTTTTGCATTGTTTTAGTTTCTCCTTGCTAATGTTGTTAAAAGACCTTGGATTATACTAGGGCTGCAAATTTATCCAGATTTTTGTCTAGTTTTCTATTACAGAATTGGTCGCTTGAATTTGAAGATACCTTAAGAGAACTGAGACTGGCAGTAGTTAATGTGAATTCTACCCACATGGACCTCTCTTTCACATCTGGATTGTCATCTTGGCTGATCTCCGCTATGAATCATCTGAAGGAATGGGCGGGTTTGGGTGCTCTTTAGCAGGCCTTCTGTTACCGGTCTCTCTGGTTTGCTTGTGGTGTCTGTGTAAAATCAGGGTCACACAATGACGGGATGCAGCTATGATCATTCAAGCCTTTACTGCCATAGAGGCTGCACAGTCCCCCTAAGTCTGGCTGGCTACAACTAATCATCTTCCTGGTCAGGTTGCGAGGCTAAGCACTGCACTCTGGGTTAGCCCTAGAAATCCAGAGAAGAGCATGTTTGATTGCATGCGGGTTGATGCCCCAGATCCCGCCTCTGAGAAAAAGGCATCAGGGTTGCAAAAATACGCATCATCAGAGATCAGACCTCTACTCTTACCTGTGGCTTGTTTTAAAACATAAAAGGGAACTGTAGAGAGCTGCGAGGTGCGCCTTAAAGATGGCGCTGGCTTCCGCCTTCTGCCTTCCGATGGCGAGTGCTCTCCTGGATAAACAAGTCCTTATTTGGCTTGGGCGTGATCTAGGCTTGCTTCGCATATGTGGACCTATCTGCATTCACCACGTGGCTTACCAGGGTTGGCTGTTCAAAGGCTTCTTAAGCTTTGGGCGGGCTTGTCCCGGGGGCAGTGAGTCAGTGAGTGAGTGAAGCAGGCAGTCAGTGAGTGAGTGAGTCAGGCGGTGGTGAGGCAGTCAGTGAGTGAAGCAGTCAGTCAGTGAGTGAGTCGGGCGGTGAGTCAGTGAGTCAGTGAGTGAGTGAGGAGTCGGTGGTGGTGAGTGAGTGAGTCAGTCAGTCAGTGAGTCAGTCAGTCAGTCAGTGAGTGAGTCAGTCAGTCAGTCAGAAGATTGTTGTCAGAAGATTGTTCAAGGTTCCTGAATAAACTGCTGAAAGAAGAGTCCAAGCGTTGCGTCTTCCTTGCTGGTTTAGAGCGGGGCGACACGAATCCACTAACTTGTACATCTTGTTAGATTACACAAACTCGAAACGTTTCAACTTCCTGCACGCAACCATCTTCGTAGAAATTAAACTGACTCCTAGAGAGAATTAACTCATTTCACACAGTACAGTGTTCGGTACTGAAGATGTTTCTTTTCTAAAGAAACTACTTTAGAAATGAGGCCAATCTACTACGTTGTGCATCTTTTCAGATTACATTAACAAGGAAAGTTTGAACTTGCTGCACTCAACCTTCTTTGTAGGAAAGCAACTGATTCCTAGAACCGAATGAGCGTATTTCACACAGTACAATGTTCGGCAATGAAGATGTTTGTTTTCTGAACAAACTACTTTACAAATTTGTCGAATCTACTAACTTGGCCATCTTTTTAGATTACATTAACAAGGAAAGTTTGAACTTGCTGCACTCAACCTTCTTTTAGGAAAGCAACTGATTCCTAGAACCGAATGAGCTTATTTCACACAGTACAATGTTCAGCAATGAAGATGTTTGTTTTATCAACAAAGTACTTTACAAATGCGGCAAATCTACTAACTTGGCCATCTTTTTAGATTACATTAACAAGGAAAGTTTGAACTTGCGGCACTCAACCTTCTTTGTAGGAAAGCACCTGATTCCTAGAACCGAATTAACTTATTTCACACAGTACAGTGTTGGTACTGAAGATGTTTGTTTTCTAAAGAAACTAATTTAGAAATGATGCGAATCCACTAACTTGTACATGTTGTTAGATTACACAAACTCGAAAGTTTGAACTTCCTGCACTCAACCATCTTCGTAGAAATTAAACTGACTCCTAGAGAGAATTAACTCATTTTACACAGTACAGTGTTGGTAGTGAAGATGTTTCTTTTCTAAAGAAACTGCTTTAGAAATGAGGCCAATCTACTAAGTCTTGCATCTTTTTAGGTTACATTAACAAGGAAAGTGTGACCTGGCTACATTCAAACTTCTTTGTAGGAAAGCAACTGAATTCTAGAACTAAATTAGCTTTGTTCACACAGTACAATATTCATCAATGAAGATGTTTGTTTTCTCAACAAACTACTTTACCAATGAGGCAAATCTACAAACTTTGACATCTTTTCAGATCACATTAACAAGGAATGTTTGAACTTGCTAAACTCAACCATCTTCGTAGAAAGGAAACTGATTCCTAGAACTGAATTAGCTCATTTCACAAAGTATAAAGTTTGGCAATTTAGGTTTGTTTTCTAAAGAAACTACTTTACAAATGAGGCTAATCTACTAACTTGGCCATCTTTTTAGATTACATCAACAAGGAAAGTTTGAACTTGCTGCACTCAACCTTCATTGTAGGAAAGCAACTGATTCCTAGAAGCGAATTAACTTATTTCACACAGTACAGTGTTGGTACTGAAGATGTTTCTTTGCTAAAGAAACTACTTTAGAAATGAGGCCAATCTACTACGTTGTGCATCTTTTCAGATTACATTAAGAAGGAAAGTTTGAACTTGCTGCACTCAACCTTCTTCGTAGAAATTAAACTGATTCCTAGAAGCCGAATTAACTTATTTCACACAGTACAGTGTTGGAGTGCGGAAGATGTTTCGTTTTCTAAAGAAACTACTTTAGAAATGAGGCCAATCATTTCGTTAAGCATCTTTTCAGATTACATTAACAAGGAAAGTTTGAACTTGCTGCACTCAACCTTCCTTGTAGGAAAGCAACTGATTCCTAGAACCGAATGAGCTTATTTCACACAGTACAATGTTCGGCAATGAAGATGTTTGTTTCCTCAACAAACTACTTTACAAATGAGTCGAATCTTTTAACTTGGCCATCTTTTAGATTGCATTAACAAGGAAAGTTTCAACTTGCTGCACTCAACCTTCTTTGTAGGAAAGCAACTGATTCCTAGAACCGAATGAGCTTATTTGACACAGTATAATGTTCGGCAATAAAGATGTTAATTTTCTCAACAAACTACTTTACAAATGAGTGAATCTACTAACTTGGCCATCTTTTTAGATTACATTAACAAGGAAAGTTTGAACTTACTGCACTCAACCTTCTTTGTAGGAAAGCAACTGATTCCTAGAACCGAATGAGCTTATTTCACACAGTACAATGTTGGGCAATGAAGATGTTTGTTTTCTCAAGAAAGTACTTTACAAATGAGGCGAATCTTCTAACTTGGCCATCTTTTAGATTACATTAACAAGGAAAGTTTGAACTTGCTGCACTCAACCTTCTTTGTAGAAATTAAACTGATTCCTAGAAAGCGAATTAACTTATTTCAAACAGTACAGTGTTCGGTACTGAAGATGTTTCTTTTCTAAAGAAACTACTTTAGAAATGAGGCCAATCTACTACGTTGTGCATCTTCTCAGATTACATTAACAAGGAAAGTTTGAAGTTGCTGCACTCAACCTTCTTTGTAGGAATTAAACTGATTCCTAGAAGCGAATTAACTTATTTCACACAGTACAGTGTTATTTACTACTGAAGATGTTTGTTTTCTAAAAAACTACTTTAGAAATGAGGCCAATCTACTACGTTGTGCATCTTTTCAGATAACATTAACAAGGAAAGTTTGAACTTGCTACACTCAACCTTCTTTGTAGGAAAGCAACTGATTCCTAGAACCAAATGAGCTTATTTCACACAGTACAATGTTGGCAATGAAGATGTTTGTTTTTCAACAAACTACTTTACAAATGATTCAGATTTACTAACTTGGCCATCTTTTTAGATTACATTAACAAGGAAAGTTTGAACTTGCTGCACTCAACCATCTTTGTAGGAAAGCAACTGATTCCTAGATCCGAATGAGCTTATTTCACACAGTACAATGTTCGGCAATGAAGATGTTTGTTGTCTCAACAAAGTACTTTACAAATGAGCGAATGTTCTAACTTGGCCATCTTTTGACATTACATTAGCAAGGAAAGTTTGAACTTGCTGCACTCAACCTTCTTTGTAGAAATTATACTGATTCCTAGAAGCGAATTAACTTATTTCACACAGTACAGTGTTGGAGTGCGGAAGATGTTTCTTTTCTAAAGAAACTACTTTAGAAATGAGGCCAATCTACTACGTTGAGCATCTTTTCAGATTTCATTAACTACGGGAAGTTTGAACTTGCTGCACTCAACCTTCTTTGTAGGAAAGCAACTGATTCCTAGAACCGAATGAGCTTATTTCACACAGTACAATGTTCGGCAATGAAGATGTTTGTTTCCTCAACAAACTACTTTACAAATGAGTCGAATCTACTAACTTGGCCATGTTTTAGATTGCATTAACAAGGAAAGTTTGAACTTGCTGCACTCAACCTTCTTTGTAGGAAAGCAACTGATTCCTAGAACGAATGAGCTTAATTGACACAGTACAATGTTGGGCAATAAAGATGTTAATTTTCTCAACAAACTACTTTACAAATGAGGCGAATCTACAAACTTGGCCATATTTTTAGATTACATTAACAAGGAAAGTTTAAATTGCTGCACTCAACCTGCTTTGTAGGAAAGCAAGTGATTCCTAGAATCGAACTAGCTCATTTCACATAGCACAGTCTTGGTAATGAAGATGTTTGTTTTCTAAACAAACTACTTTAGAAATCAGGCCAATCTACTAAGTTGTGTATCTTTTCAGATTACATTAACAAGGAAAGTTTGAACTTGCTGCACTCAACCTTCTTTGTAGGAAAGCAACTGATTCCTAGAACCGAATGAGCTTATTTCACACAGTACAATGTTCGGCAATGAAGATGTTTGTTTTTGCAACAAAGTACTTTACAAATGAGGCAAATCTTCTAACTTGGCCATGTTTTTAGATTACATTAACAAGGAAAGTTTGAACTTGCTGCACTCAACCTTCTTCGTTGAAATAAAACTGATTCCTAGAAGCGAATTAACTTATTTCACACAGTACAGTTTTGGGACTGAAGATGTTTGTTTTCTAAAGAAACTATTTTACAAAAGAGGCGAATACACTAACTTGTACATCTTGTTAGATTACACAAAGTAGGAAGGTTTGAACTTGCTGCACTCAACCTTCTTCGTAGGAAAGCAAGTGATTCCTAGAATCGAACTAGCTCATTTCACATAGTACAGTGTTCGGTAATGAAGATGTTTGTTTTCTAAACAAACTACTTTAGAAATGAAGCCAATCTACTAAGTTGTGCATCTATTCAGATTACATTAACAAGGAAAGTTTGAACTTGCTGCACTCAACCTTCTTTGTAGGAAAGCAACCGATTCCTAGAACCGAATGAGCTTATTTCACACAGTACAATGTTCGGCAATGAAGATGTTTGTTTTCTCAACAAAGTACGTTACAAATGAGGCGAATCTTCTAACTTGGCCATCTGTTTAGATTACATTAACAAGGAAAGTTTGAACTTGCTGCACTCAACCTTCCTTGTAGGAAAGCAACTGTTTCCTAGAACCGAATGAGCTTATTTCACACAGTCCAATGTTCGGCAATGAAGATGTTTGTTTTCTCAACAAAGTACTTTACAAATGAGGCGAATCTTCTAACTTGGCCATCTTTTGAGATTACATTAACAAGGAAAGTTTGAACTTGCTGCACTCAACCTTCTTCATAGAAATTAAACTGATTCCTAGAAGCAAATTAACTTATTTCATTCAGTACAGTGTTCGGTACTGAAGATGTATCTTTTCTAAAGAAACCACTTTAGAAATGAGGCGAATCCACTAACTTGTACATCTTGTTAGATTACACAAAGTAGGAAAGTTTGAACTTGCTGCACTCAACCTTCTTCGTAGGAAAGCAAGTGATTCCTAGAATCGAACTAGCTCATTTCACATAGTACAGTGTTCGGTAATGAAGATGTTTGTTTTCTAAACAAACTACTTTAGAAATGAGGCCAATCTACTTAGTTGTGCATCTTTTCAGATTACATTAAGAAGGAAAGTTTGAACTTGCTGCACTCAACCTTCTTTGTAGGAAAGCAACTGATTCCTAGAACCGAATGAGCTTATTTCACACAGTACAATGTTCGGCAATGAAGATGTTTGCTTTCTCAACAAAATACTTGACAAATGAGTTGAATCTTCTAACTTGGCCATCTTTTTAGATTACATTAACAAGGAAAGTTTGAACTTGCTGCACTCAACCTTCTTTGTAGAAATTAAACTGATTCTAGAAGCGAATTAACTTATTTCACACAGTACAGTGTTAGGTACTGAAGATGTTTCTTTTCTAAAGAAACTACTTTAGAAATGATGAATCCACTAACTTGTACATCTTGTTAGATTACACAAAGTAGGAAAGTTTGAACTTGCTGCACTCAACCTTCTTCGTAGGAAAGCAAGTGATTCCTAGAATCGAACTAGCTCATTTCACACAGTACAGTGTTCGGCAATGAAGATGTTTGTTTTCTAAACAAACTACTTTAGAAATGAGGCCAATCTACTAAGTTGTGCATCTTTTCAGATTACATTAACAAGGAAAGTTTGAACTTGCTGCACTCAACCTTCTTTGTAGGAAAGCAAGTGATTCCTAGAACCGAATTAGCTTATTTCACACAGTACAATGTTCGGCAATGAAGATGTTTGTTTAAACTGATTCCTAGACCGAATTAGCTTATTTCACAGTACAATGTTCGGCAATGAAGATGTTTGTTTTCTCAAGAAACTACTTTAGAAATGAGGCGAATCTTCTAACTTGTACATCTTTTTAGATTACATTAACAAGGAAAGTTTGAACTTGCACTCAACCTTCTTTGTAGGAAAGCAAGTGATTCCTAGAACAAAATTAGCTTATTTCACACAGTACAGTGTTTGGGTACTGAAGATGTTTGTTTTTCTCAAAAACTACTTTAGAAATGGGGCCAATCTACTACGTTGTGCATCTTTTCAGATTACAAACAAGGAAAGTTTGAACTTGCTGCACTCAACCTTCTTTGTAGAAAGCAAGTGATTCCTAGAACAGATTAGCTTATTTCACAGTACAATGTTGGCAATGAAGATGTTTGTTTTCTCAATAAACTACTTTACAAATGAGGTCTACTAAGATCTGTGCATCTTTTCAGATTGCATTAAGAAGGAAAGTTTGAACCTTGCACTCGACCTTCTTTGTAGGAAAGCAACTGATTCCTAGAACCGAATGAGCTTATTTGACACAAGTACAATGTTCAGCAATGAAGATGTTTGTTTTCTAAATAAACAACTTTACAAATGGGTCAGATCTTCTAACTTGGCCATCTTTTGGGATTACATTAACAGGAAAGTTTAGAACTTGCTGCATCAACCTTCTTTGTAAGGCAACTGATTCCTAGATCCGAATGAGTTTATTTCACAGTACAATGTTCGACGATGAAGATGTTTGTTTCTCAGCAAAGTCGCACAATTAGGTCGAATCTTCTAACTTGCCATCTTTTAGATTACATTAACAAGGAAAGTTTGAACTTGCTGCCTCAGCCTTCTTCGTAGAAATTAAACTGATTCTAGAGCGAATTAACTTATTTCACACAGTACAGTGTTAGTTTATGAAGATGTTTGTTTTTAAAGAAACTACTTTTAGAAATGAGGCCAATCTACTACGTTGTCCATCTTTATAGATTGCATTAACAGGAAAGTTTGAACTTGCTGCACTCAGCTTCTTTGTAGGAAAGCAACTGATTCCTAGAACCGCATGAGCTTAATTGACACAGTACAATGTTCGGGAATAAAGATGTTAATTTTCTCAACAAACTACTTTACAAATGGTAGAATCTACAAAAACTTGGCCATATTTTTAGATTACATTAACAAGGGAGAAAGTTTAAATTGCTGCACTCAACCTGCACTTTGTAGGAAAGCAAGTGATTCCTAGAATCGGGCGACTCATTTCATAGCACAGTCTTGATATTGAAGATGTTTGTTTTCTAAACAAACTACTTTAGAAAATCATTAATCTACTAAGTTGTGTATCTTTTCAGATTACATTAACAGGAAAGTTTGAACTTGCTGCACTCAACCTTCTTTGTAGGAAAGCAACTGATTCCTAGAACCAGATAGGCTTATTTCACACAGTACAATGTTTAAACGTAGAATGTTTGTTTTTGCAACAAAGTACTTTACAAATGAGCCAAATCTTCTAACTTGGCCATGTTTTAGATTACATTAACAAGGAAAGTTTGAACTTGCTGCACTCAACCTTCTTCGTTGAAATAAAACTGATTCCTAGAAGCCGAATTAACTTATTTCACACAGTACAGTTTCGGGACTGAAGATGTTTGTTTTCTAAAGAAACTATTTTACAAAAGGGGCGAATACACTAACTTGTACATCTTGTTAGATTACACAAAGTAGGAAGGTTTGAACTGCCTCAGCCTTCTTCGTAGGAAAGCAAGTGATTCCTAGAAGTCAGACTAGCTCATTTCACATATACAGTGTTAGGTAATGAATGTTTGTTTTCTAAACAAACTACTTTAATAAACCAATCTACTAAGTTGTGCATCTATTCAGATTACATTAACAGGAGAGTTTGAACTGCTGCACTCAACCTTCTTTATGAGAAAGCAACCGATTCCTAGAACCGAATGAGCTTGGCTCACACAGTACAATGTTAGAAGCCCAATGAAGATGTTTGTTTTCTCAACAAGTACTTTACAAATGAGGCGAATCTTCTCACTTGGCCAT
>JAEOAD010000297.1:0-48741 GCA_036365145.1 Orientallactaga sibirica
GCGTTGAAGATGTTTGTTTTCTCAACAAAGTTGTCTACAAATGAGGCGAAGGTTCTAACCTGGCCATCTTTTGAGATTACATTAACAAGGAAAGTTTGAACTTGCTGCACTCAACCTTGTTCGTACAAATTAAACTGATTCCTAGAAGCGAATTAACTTATTTCACACAGTACAGTGTTCGGTACTGAAGATGTTTCATTTCTGAAGAAACTACTTTAGAAATGAGGCCAATCTACTACGTTGTGCATCTTTTCAGATTACAATAACAAGGAAAGTTTGAACTTGGTGCACTCAACCTTCTTTGTAGGAAAGCAACTGATTCCTAGAACTGAATGAGCTTATTTCACACAGTACAATGTTCGGCAATGAAGATGTTTGTTTTCTCAACATACTACTTTACAAATGAGTAGAATCTACTACCTTGGCCATCTTTTTAGATTACATTAACAAGGAAAGTTTGAACTTGCTGCACTCAACCTTCTTCGTGGAAATTAAACTGATTTCTAGAACCTAATTGACTTATTTCACACAATACAGTATTCGGTACTGAAGATGTTTCTTTTCTAAAGAAACTACTTTAGAAATGAGGCCAATCTACTAAGTTGTGCAACTTTTCAGATTACATTAACAAGGAAAGTTTGAACTTGCTGCACTCAACCTTCTTTGTAGGAAAGCAACTGATTCCTAGAACCGAATGAGCTTATTTCACACAGTACAATGTTCGGCAATGAAGATGTTTGTTTTCTCAACAAACTACTTTACAAATGAGTCGAATCTACTAACTTGGCCATCTTTTTAGATTACATTAACAAGGAAAGTTTGAACTTGCTGAACTCAACCTTCTTTGTCGGAAAGCAACTGATTCCTAGAACCAAATGAGCTTATTTCACACAGTACAATCTTCGGCAATGAAGATGTTTGTTTTCTCAACAACGTACTTTACAAATGAGGCTCATGTTCTAACTTTACATCATTTTTGAGATTACATTAACAAGGAGAGTTTAAACTTGCTGCACTCAACCTTCTTCGTAGAAATTAAACTGATTCCCAGAAGCGAATTAACTTATTTCACACAGTACAGTGTTCGGTATTGAAGATGTTTCTTTTCTAAATAAACTACTTTAGAAATGAGGAGAATCAACTAACTTGTACATCTTGTTAGATTACACAAAGTAGGAAAGTTTGAACTTGCTGCACTCAACCTTCTTCGTAGGAAAGCAAGTGATTCCTAGAATCGAACGAGCTCATTTCACATAGTACAGTGTTCGGTAATGAAGATGTTTGTTTTCTAAACAAACTACTTTAGAAATGAGACCAATCTACTAACTTGTGCATCTTATCAGATTACATTAACAAGGACAGTTTGAACTTGCTGCACTCAACCTTCCTTGTAGGAAAGCAACTGATTCCTAGAACCGAATGAGCTTATTTCACACAGTACAATGTTCGGCAATGAAGATGTTTGTTTTCTCAACAAAGTACTTTACAAATGAGGCGAATCTTCTAACTTGGCCATCATTTTAGATTACATTAACAAGGAAAGTTTGAACTTGCTGTCCTCAACCTTCTTTGTAGGAAAGCACCTGATTCCTAGAACCAAATGAGCTTATTTCACACAGTACAATGTTCGGCAATGAAGATGTTTGTTTTCTCAACAAACTACTTTACAAATGAGTCGAATCTACTAACTTGGCCATATTTTTCAGATTACATTAACAAGGAAAGTTTGAACTTGCTGCTCTCAACCTTCTTTGCAGGAAAGCAACTGATTCCTAGAACTGAATGAGCTTATTTCACACAGTACAATGTTCGGCAAGGAAGATGTTTGTTTTCTCAACAAACTACTTTACAAATGATTCGAATCTACTAGCTTGGCCATCTTTTTAGATTACATTAACAAGGAAAGTTTGAACTTGCTGCACTCAACCTTCTTCGTAGAAATTAAACTGATTCCTAGAAGCGAATTAACTTATTTCACACAGTACAGTGTTCGGTACTGAAGATGTTTCTTTTCTAAAGAAACTTCTTTAGAAATGAGGCCAATCTACTACGTTGTGCATCTTTTCAGATTACATTAACAAGGAAAGTTTGAACTTGCTGCACTCAACCTTCTTTGTAGGAAAGCGACTGATTCCTAGAACCGAATGAGCTCATTTCACACAGTACAATGTTCGGCAATGAAGTTGTTTGTTTTCTCAACAAACTACTTTACAATTGAGTCGAATCTACTAATTTGGCCATCTTTTTAGATTACATTAACAAGGAAAGTTTGAAGTTGCGGCACTCAACTGTATTTGTAGGAAAGCAACTGATTCCTAGAAACGAATGAGCTTATTTCACACAGTACAATTTTGGGCAATGAAGATGTTTGTTTTCTCAACAAACTACTTTACAAATGAATTGAATCTACTAACTTGGCCATCTTTTTAGATTACATTAACAAGGAAAGTTTGAACTTGCTGCACTCAACCTTCTTTGTAGGAAAGCAACTGATGCCTCGAACCGAATGAGCTTATTTCACACAGTACAATGTTCGGCAATGAAGATGTTTGTTTTCAAAACAAACTACTTTACAAGTGAGTCGAATCTACTAACTTGGCCACCTTTTAGATTACCTTAACAAGGAAAGTTTGATCTTGCTCCACTCAACCTTCTTTGTAGGAAAGCACCTGATTCCTAGAACCGAATTAACTTATTTCACACAGTACAGTGTTCGGTACTGAAGATGTTTGTTTTGTAAAGAAACTAATTTAGAAATGATGCAAATCCACTAACTTGTACATCTTGTTAGATTACACAAACTAGGAAAGTTTGAACTTCCTGCACTCAAACATCTTCGTAGAAATTAAACTGACTCCTAGAAGCGAATTAACTCATTTCACACAGTACAGTGTTCGGTACTGAAGATGTTTCTTTTCTAAAGAAACTACTTTAGAAATGAGGCCAATCTACTAAGTCGTGCATCTTTTTAGATTACATTAACAAGGAAAGTTTGAACTGGCTACATTCAACCTTCTTTGTAGGAAAGCAACTGAATTCTAGAACTAAATTAGCTTTGTTCACACAGTACAATGTTCTGAAATGAAGATGTTTGTTTTCTCAACAAACTACTTTACCAATGAGGCAAATCTACTAACTTGGACATCTTTTCAGACCACATTAACAAGGAAAGCTTGAACTTGCTAAACTCAACTATCTTCGTAGAATGTAAACTGATTCCTAGAACTGAATTAGCTCATTTCCCAAAGTACAAAGTTTGGCAATTTAGGTTTGTTTTCTAAAGAAACTACTTTAGAAATGAGGCGAATCTACTAAATTGGACATCTTTTTAGATTACATAAACAAGGAAAGTTTGAAGTTGCTGCACTCAACCTTCTTTGTAGGAAAGCAACTGATTCCCAGAACCGAATGAGCTTATTTCACACAGTACAATGTTTGGCAATAAAGATGTTAATTTTCTCAACAAAGTACTTTACAAATGAGGCGAATCTACTAACTTAGCCATCTTTTCAGATTACATTAACAAGGAAGGTTTGAACTTGCTGCACTCAACCTTCTTTGTAGGAAAGCAACTGATTCCTAGAAGCGAATTAACTTATTTCACACAGTACAGTGTTCGGTACTGAAGATGTTTCTTTTCTAAAGAAACTACATTAGAAATGAGGCGAATCCACCAGCTTGTACATCTTGTTAGATTACACAAACTAGGAAAGTTTGAACTTGCTGCACTCAACCTTCTTCGTAGGAAAGCAAGTGATTCCTAGAATCGAACAAGCTCATTTCACATAGCACAGTGTTCGGTAATGACGATGTTTGTTTTCTAAAGAAACTACTTTAGAAATGAGGACAATCTACTAAGTTGTGCATCTTTTCAGATTACATTAACAAGGAAAGTTTGAACTTGCTACACTCAACCTTCTTTGTAGGAAAGCAACTGATTCCTAGAACCGAATGAGTTTATTTCACACAGTACAATGTTCGGCAATGAAGATGTTTATTTTCTCAACAAAGTACTTTACAAATGAGGTGAATCTTCTAACTTGGCCATCTTTTTAGATTACATTAACAAGGAAAGTTTGAACTTGCTGCACTCATCCTTCTTCATAGAAACTAAACTGATTCCTAGAAGCGAATTAAATTATTTCACACAGTACAGTGTTCGGTACTGAAGATGTTTCTTTTCTAAAGAAACTACTTTAGAAATGAGGCCAATCTACTACGTTGTGCATCTTTTCAGATTACATTAACAAGGAAAGTTTGAACCTGCTGCACTCAACCTTCTTCATAGAAATTAAACTGAATCCTAGAAGCGATTTAACTTATTTCACACAGTACAGTGTTCGGTACTGAAGATGTTTCTTTTCTAAACAAACTACTTTAGAAATGAGGCCAATCTACTACGTTGTGCATATTTTCAGATTACATTAACAAGGAAAGTTTGAACTTGCTGTACTCAACCTTCTTTGTAGGAAACCAACTGATTCCTAGAACCGAATGAGCTTATTTCACACAGTACAATGTTCGGCAATGAAGATGTTTGTTTTCTCAACAAAGTCCTTTACAAATGAGGCGAATCTTCTAACTTGGCCATCTTTTGAGATTACATTAACAAGGAAAGTTTGAACTTGCTACACTCCACCTTCTTCGTAGAAATTAAACTGATTCCTATAAGTGAATTAACTTATTTCACACAGTACAGTTCTCGGTACTGAAGATGTTTCTTTTCTAAAGAAACTACTTTAGAAATGAGGCGAATCCGCTAACTTGTACATCTTGTTAGATTACACAAAGTAGGAAAGTTTGAACTTGATGCACTCAACCTTCTTCGTAGGAAAGCAAGTGATTCCTAGAATCGAACTAGCTCATTTCACATAGTACAGTGTTCAGTCAAGAAGATGTTTGTTTTCTAAACAAACTACTTTAGAAATGAGGCCAATCTACTAAGTTGTGCATCTTTTCAGATTACATTAACAAGGAAAGTTTGAACTTGCTGCACTCAACCTTGTTTATAGGAAAGTAATTGATTCCTACAACCGAATGAGCTTCTTTCACACAGTACAATGTTCGGCAATGAAGATGTTTGTTTTCTAAACAAACTACTTTACAAATGAGTCGAATCTACTAACTTGGATATCTTTTAAGTTTACATTAACAAGGAAAGTTTGAAGTTGCTGCACTCAACCTTCTTTGTAGGAAAGCAACTGATTCCTAGAACTGAATGAGCTTATTTCACACAGTACAATGTTCGGTAATGAAGATGTTTGTTTTCTCAACATAGTACTTTACAAATGAGGCGAATGTTCTAACTTTGCCATCTTTTGAGATTACATTAACAAGGAAAGTTTGAACTTGCTGCACTCAACCTTCTTTGTAGGAAAGCAAGTGATTCCTAGAAGCGAATTAACTTATTTCACACAGTACAGTGATTGGTACTGAAGATGTTTCTTTTCTAAAGAAACTGCTTTAGAAATGAGGCGAATCCACTAACTTGTACATCTTTATTAGATTACACAAAGTAGGAAAGTTTGAACTTGCTGCACTCAACCTTCTTCGTAGGAAAGCAAGTGAATCCCAGACTCGAACTAGCTCATTTCACATAGTACAGTGTTCGGTAATGAAGATGTTTGTTTTCTGAACAAACTACCTTAGAAATGAGGCCAATCTACTAAGTTGTGCATCTTTTCAGATTACATTAACAAGGAACGTTTGAACTTGCTGCACTCAACCTTCTTTGTAGGAAAGCAACTGATTCCTAGAACTGAATGTGCTTATTTCACACAGTACAATGTTCGGCAATGAAGATGTTTGTTTTCTCAACAAAGTACTTTACAAATGAGGGAATCTTCTAACTTGGCCATCTTTTTAGATTACATTAACTAGGAAAGTTTGAACTTGCTGCACTCAACCTTCTTTGTAGGAAATTAAACTGATTCCTAGAAGCGAATTAACTTATTTCACACAGTACAATGTTGGCAATGAAGATGTTCCTTTTCTAAAGAAACTACTTTAGAAATGAGGCCAATCTACTACGTTGTGCATCTTTTCAGATTACACAAACAAGGAATGTTTGAACTTGCTGCACTCAACCTTCTTTGTAGAAATTAAACTGATTCCTAGAACGAACTAGCTTATTTCACACAGTACAATGTTCGGCAATGAAGATGTTTGTTTTTCTAAAGAAACTACTTTAGAAATGAGGCCAATCTACTACGTTGTGCATCTTGTTAGATTACACAAACAAGGAAAGTTTGAACTTGCTGCACTCAACCTTCTTTGTAGGAAAGCAACTGATTCCTAGAACCGAATTAGCTTATTTCACACAGTACAATGTTTGGCAATGAAGATGTTTGTTTTTCTCAACAAACTACTTTAGAAATGAGGCGAATCTACTAACTTGTACATCTTGTTAGATTACACAAACTAGGAAAGTTTGAACTTGCTGCACTCAACCTTCTTTGTAGGAAAGCAAGTGATTCCTAGAACGAATTAGCTTATTTCACACAGTACAGTGTTGAAACAATGAAGATGTTTGTTTTCTCAAGAAACTACTTTAGAAATGAGGCCAATCTACTACGTTGTACATCTTGTTAGATTACACAAACTAGGAAAGTTTGAACTTGCTGCACTCAACCTTCTTTGTAGGAAAGCAAGTGATTCCTAGAACCGAATAAGCTTATTTCACACAGTACAATGTTCGGCAATGAAGATGTTTGTTTTCTAAAGAAACTACTTTAGAAATGAGGCGAATCTACTAACTTGTACATCTTTTAGATTACATTAACTAGGAAAGTTTGAACTTGCTGCACTCAACCTTCTTTGTAGGAAAGCAAGTGATTCCTAGAAAAGAATGAGCTTATTTCACACAGTACAATGTTCGCAATGAAGATGTTTGTTTTCTCAAGAAACTACTTTAGAAATGAGTTGAATCTACTAACTTGTACATCTTTTTAGATTACACAAACTAGGAAAGTTTGAACTTGCTGCACTCAACCTTCTTTGTAGGAAAGCAAGTGATTCTTGAACCGAATTAGCTTATTTCACACAGTACAATGTTCGGCAATAAAGATGTTTGTTTTCTCAGCAAACTACTTTACAAATGAGTTGAATCTACTAACTTGGCCATCTTTTTAGATTACACAAACAAGGAAAGTTTGAACTTGCTGCACTCAACCTTCTTTGTAGGAAAGCAAGTGATTCCTAGAACCGAATTAGCTTATTTCACACAGTACAATGTAAGGCAATAAAGATGTTTGTTTTCTCAACAAACTACTTTAGAAATGAGGCAAATCTACTAACTTGTACATCATTTTAGATTATTACACAAACAAGGAAAGTTTGAACTTGCTGCACAAAAACCTTCTTTGTAGGAAAGCAAGTGATTCCTAGAACCGAATGAGCTTATTTCACACAGTACAATGTTCGGCAATGAAGATGTTTGTTTTCTCAACAAACTACTTTACAAATGAGGCGAATCTACTAACTTGGCCATCTTTTTAGATTACATTAACAAGGAAAGTTTGAACTTGCTGCCCTCAACCTTCTTTGTAGGAAAGCAACTGATTCCTAGAACCGAATGAGCTTATTTCACACAGTACAATGTTGGGCAATGAAGATTTTTGTTTTCTCAACAAAGTACTTTACAAATGGGGCGAATCTTCTAACTTGGCCATCTTTTTAGATTACACATTAACAAGGAAAGTTTGAACTTGCTGCACTCAACCTTCTTCGTAGAAATTAAACTGATTCCTAGAAGCGAATTAACTTATTTCACACAGTACAGTGTTCGGTACTGAAGATGTTTCTTTTCTAAAGAAAGTACTTTAGAAATGAGGCCAATCTACGACCTTGTTCATCGTTTTAGATTACATTAACAAGGAAAGTTTGAACTTGCTGCACTCAACCTGCTTTGTAGGAAAGCAACTGATTCCAAGAACCGAATGAGCTTATTTCACACAGTACAATGTTCGGCAATGAAGATGTTTGTTTTCTCAACAAAGTACTTTACAAATGAGGCGAATGTTCTACCTTTGCCATCTTTTTAGATTACATTAACAAGGAAAGTTTGAACTTCCTGCACTCAACCTTCTTTGTAGAAATTAAACTGATTCCTAGAAGCGAATTGACTTATTTCACACAGTACACTGTTCGGTACTGAAGATGTTTCTTTTCTAAAGAAACCAGTTTAGAAATGAGGCCAATCTACGACCTTGTGCATCTTTTCATATTACATTAACAAGGAAATTTTGAACTTGCTGCACTCAACCTTCCTTGTAGGAAAGCAACTGATTCCTATAACCGAATGAGCTTATTTCACACAGTACAATGTTTGGCAATGAAGATGTTTGTTTTCTCAACAAACTACTTTATAAATGAGTGGAATCTACTAACTTGGCCATCTTTTTAGATTACATTAACAAGGAAAGTTTGAACTTGCTGCACTCAACCTTCTGTGTAGGAAAGCAACTGATTCCTAGAACCGAATGAGCTTATTTCACACATTACAATGTTCGGCAATGAAGATGATTGTTTTCTCAACAAAGTACTTTACAAATGAGGCGAATGTTCTAACTTTGCCATCTTTTGAGATTACATTAACAAGGAAAGTTTGAACTTGCTGCACTCAACCTTCTTCGTAGAAATTAAACTGATTCCTAAAAGGGAATTAACTTCTTTCACACAGTACAGTGTTCGGTACTGAAGATGTTTCTTTTCGAAAGAAACTACTTTAGAAATGAGGTGAATCCACTAACTTGAACATCTTGTTAGATTACACAATGTTGGAAAGTTTGAACTTGCTGCACTCAACCTTCTTCGTAAGAAAGCAAGTGATTCCTATAATCGAACTAGCTCATTTCACATAGTACAGTGTTCGGTAATGAAAATGTTTGTTTTCTAAACAAACTACTTTAGAAATGAGGCCAATCTACTAAGTTGTGAATCTTTTCAGATTACATTAACAAGGAAAGTTTGAACTTGCTGCACTCAACCTTCTCTGTAGGACAGCAACTGATTCCTAGAACCGAATGAGCTTATTTCACACAGTACAATGTTCGGCAATGAAGATGTTTGTTTTCTCAACAAACTACTTTACAAATGAGGCGAATCTTCTAACTTGGCCATCTTTTTAGATTACATTAACAAGGAATGTTTGAACTTGCTGCACTCAACCTTTTCGTAGAAAGTAAACTGATTCCTAGAAGCGAATTGACTTATTTCACACAGTACAGTGTTCGGTACTGAAGATGTTTCTTTTCTAAAGAATCTACTTTAGAAATGAGGCCTATCTACGAAGTCGTGCATCTTTTTAGGTTACATTAACAAGGAAAGTTTGAACTGGCTACATTAGACCTTCTTTGTAGGAAAGCAACTGAATTCTAGAACTAAATTAGCTTTGTTGACACGGTACAATGTTCGGCAATGAAGATATTTGTTTTCTCAACTAACTACTTTACCAATGAGGCAAATCTACTAACTTGGAAATCTTTTCAGACCACATTAACAAGGAAAGTTTGAACTTGCTAAACTCAACCATCTTCGTAGAAAGTAAACTGATTCCTAGAACTGAATTAGCTCATTTCACAAAGTACAAAGTTTGGCAATTTAGGTTTGTTTTCTAAAGAAAGTACTTTAGAAATGAGGAGAATCTACTAACTTGGACATCTTTTTAGATTACATTAACAAGGAAAGTTTTAACTTGCTGCACTCAACCTTCTTCTTAGAAATTAATCTGATTCCTAGAAGCGAATTAACTTATTTCACACAGTAGTGTTCGGTACTGAAGATGTTTATTTTCTAAAGAAACTACTTTAGAAATGAGGCCAATCTACTAAGTTGTGCAACTTTTCAGATTACTTTAACAAGGAAAGTTTGAACATGCTGCACTCCACCTTCTTTGTAGGAAAGCAAGTGATTCCTAGAACCGAATGAGCTTATTTCACACAGGACAATGTTCGGCAATAAAGATGTTAATTTTCTCAACAAACTACTTTACAAATGAGGCGAATCTACTAACTTGGCCATCTTTTTAGATTACATTAACAAGGAAAGTTTGAACTTGCTGCACTCAACCTTCTTTGTAGGAAAGCAACTGATTCCTAGAAGCGAATTAACTTATTTCACACAGTACAGTGTTCGGAACTGAAGATGTTACTTTTCTAAAGAAACTACTTTGGAAATGAGGAGAATCCATTAACTTGTATATCTTGTTAGATTAAACAAACTAGGAAAGTTTGAACTTGCTGCACTCAACGTTCTTCGTAGGAAAGCAAGCAATTCCTAGAATCGAACTAGCACATTTCACATAGTACAGTGTTTGGTAATGAAGATGTTCGTTTTCTAAACAAACTACTTTAGAAATGAGGCCAATCTACTAAGTTGTGCATCTTTTCAGATTACATTAACAAGGAAAGTTTGAACTTGCTGCACTCAACCTTCTTTGTAGGAAAGCAACTGTTTCCTACAACCGAATGAGCTTATTTCACACAGTACAATGTTCGGCAATGAAGATGTTTGTTTTCTCAACAAACTACGTTACCAATGAGGCAAATCTACTAACTTGGACATCTTTTCAGACCACATTAACAAGGAAATTTTGAACTTGCTAAACTCAACCATATTCGTAGAAAGTAAAGTGATTCCTGGAACTGAATTAGCTCATTTCACAAAGTACAAAGTTTGGTAATTTAGGTTTGTTTTCTAAAGAAACTAGTTTAGAAATGAGGCAAATCTACTAACTTGGACATCTTTTTAGATTACATTAACAAGGAAAGTTTGAACTTGCTGCACTCCACCTTCTTTGTAGGAAAGCAAGTGATTCCTAGAACCAAATGAGCTTATTTCACACAGTACAATGTTTGGCAATAAAGATGTTTGTTTCTCAACAAACTACTTTACAAATGACGCAAATCTACTAACTTGGCCATCTTTTTAGATTACATTAAAAAGGAAAGTTTGAACTTGCTGCACTCAACCTTCTTTGTAGGAAAGCAACTGATTCCTAGAAGCGAATTAACTTATTTCACACAGTACAGTGTCCGGTACTGAAGATGTTTCTTTTCTAAAGAAACTACTTTAGAAATGAGGCGAATCCACTAACTTGTACATCTTGTTAGATTACACAAATTAGGAAAGTTTGAACTTGCGGCACTCAACCTTCTTCGTAGGAAAGGAAGTGATTCCTAGAATCGAACTAGCTCATTCCACATAGTACAGTGTTCAGTAATGAAGATGTTTGTTTTCTAAACAAACTACTTTAGAAATGAGGCCAATCTACTAAGTTGTGCATCTTTTCAGATTACATTAACAAGGAAAGGTTGAACTTGCTGCACTCAACCTTCTTTGTAGGAAAGCAAATGATTCATAGAACCGAATGAGCTTATTTCACACACTACAATGTTCGGCAATGAAGATGTTTGTTTTCTCAGCAAAGTACTTTACAAATGAGTCGAATCTACTAACTTGGCCATCTTTTTAGATTACATTAACAAGGAATGTTTGAACTTGCTGCACTCAACCTTCTTCGTAGAAATTAAACTGATTCCTAGAAGCGAATTAACTTATTTCACACAATACAGTGTTATTACTGAGAGTTTGTTTTTCTAAAGAAACTACTTTAGAAATGAGGCCAATCTACTAAGTTGTGTATCTGTTCAGATTACATGAACAAGGAAAGTTTGAACTTGCTGCACTCAACCTTCTTTGTAGGGAAGCAACTGATTCCTAGAACCGAATGAGCTTATTTCACACAGTACAATGTTCGGCAATGAAGATGTTTGTTTTCTCAACAAAGTACTTTACAAATGAGGCGAATATTCTACCTTGGCCATCTTTTTAGATTACATTAACAAGGAAAGTTGAACTTGCTGCACTCAACCTTCTTCGTAGAAATTAAACTGATTCCTAGAAGCGAATTAACTTATTTCACACAGTACAGTGTTCGGTAATGAAGATGTTTCTTTTCTAAAGAAACTACTTTAGAAATGAGGCCAATCTACTATGTTGTGCATCTTTTCAGATTACATTAACAAGGAAAGTTTGAACGTGCTGCACTCAACCTTCTTTGTATGAAAGCAACTGATTCCTAGAACCGAATGAGCTTATTTCACACAGTACAATGTTCGGCAATGAAGATGTTTGTTTTCTCAACAAACTACTTTAGAAATGAGTCGAATCTACTAACTTGGCCATCTTTGTAGATTACATTAACAAGGAAAGTTTGAAGTTGCTGCACTCAACCTTCTTTGTAGGAAAGCAACTGATTCCTAGAACCGAATGAGCTTTTTTCACACAGTACAAGGTTCGGCAATGAAGATGTTTGTTTTCTAAACATAGTACTTTACAAATGAGGCGAATCTTCTAACTTGGCCATCTTTTTAGATTACATTAACAAGGAAAGTTTGAACTTGCTGCACTCAACCTTCTTCGTAGAAATTAAACTGATTCCTAGAAGGGAATTAACTTATTTCACACAGTACAGTGTTCGTTACTGACGATGTTTCTTTTCTAAAGAAACTACTTTAGAAATGAGGCCAATCTACTACGTTGTGCATCTTTTCAGATTACATTAACAAGGAAAGTTTGAACTGGCTGCACTCAACTTTCTTTGTAGGAAAGCAATTGATTCCTAGAACCGAATGAGCTTATTTCACACAGTACAATGTTCGGCAATGAAGATGTTTGTTTTCTCAACAAACTACTTTACAAATGACTCGAATCTGCTAAAGTGGCCATCTTTTTAGATTACATTATCAAGGAAAGTTTGAACTTGCTGCACTCAACCTTCTTTGTAGGAAAGCAACTATTTCCTAGAACTGAATGAGCTTATTTCACACAGTACAATGTTTTGCAATGAAGATGTTTGTTTTCTCAACAAAGTACTTTACAAATGAGTCGAATCTACTAACTTGGCAATCTTTTTAGATTACATTAACAAGGAAAGTTAGAACTTGCTACACTCAACCTTCTTTGTAGGAAAGCAACTGATTCCTAGAACCGAATGAGCTTATTTCACACAGTACAATGTTCGGCAATGAAGATGTTTGTTTTCTCAACAAACTACTTTACAAATGAGTCGAATCTACTAACTTGGCCATCTTTTTAGATTACATTAACAAGGAAAGTTTGAACTTGCTGCACTCAACCTTCTTTGTAGGAAAGCAACTGATTCCTAGAACCGAATGAGCTTATTTCACACAGTACAATGTTCGGCAATGAAGATGTTTGTTTTCTCAACAAAGTACTTTACACATGAGGCGAATGTTCTAAATTGGCCATCTTTTGAGATTAGATTAACAAGGAAAGTTTGAACTTGCTGCACTGCACCTTCTTCGTAGAAATTATACTGATTCCTAGAAGCGAATTAACTTATTTCACACAGTACAGTGTTCGGTACTGAAGATGTTTCTTTTCTAAAGAAACTACTTTAGAAATGAGGCGAATCCACTAACGTGTACATCTTGTTAGATTACACAAAGTAGGAAAGTTTGAACTTGCTGCACTCAACCTTCTTTGTAGGAAAGCAAGTGATTCCTAGAATCGAACTAGCTCATTTCACATAGTACAGTGTTTGGTAATGAAGATGTTTGTTTTCTAAACAAACTACTTTAGAAATGAGGCTAATCTACTAAGTTGTGCATCTTTTCTGATTACATTAACAAGGAAAATTTGAACTTTCTGCACTCAACCTTCTTGGTAGGAAAGCAACTGATTCCCAGAACCGAATGAGCTTATTTCACACAGTACAAAGTTTGGCAATGAAGATGTTTGTTTTCTCAAAACACTACTTTATAAATGAGTCGAATCCACTAACTTGGCCATCTTTTTAGATTACATTAAGAAGGAAAGTTTGAACTTGTTGCACTCAACCTTCTTTGTAGGAAAGCAACTGATTCCTAGAACCGACTGAGCTTATTTCACACAGTACAAGGTTGGGCAATGAAGATGTTTGTTTTCTCAACAAAGTACTTTACAAATGAGGCGAATCTTCTAACTTGGCCATCTTTTGAGATTACATTAACAAGGAAAATTTGAACTTGCTGCACTCAACCTTCTTCGTAGAAATTAAACTGATTCCTAGAAGCGAATTAACTTATTTCACACAGTACAGTGTTCGGTACTGATGATGTTTCATTTCTAAAGAAAAGACTTTAGAAATGAGGCCAATCTACTAAGTCGTGCATCTTTTTAGGTTACATTAACAAGGAAAGTTTGAACTGGCTACATTAGACCTTGTTTGTAGGAAAGCAACTGAATTCTAGAACTAAATAAGCTTTGTTCACACAGTACAATGTTAGGCAATGAAGATGTTTGTTTTCTCAACAAACTACTTTACCCATGAGGCAAATCTACTAACTTGGACATCTTTTCAGACCACATTAACAAGGAAAGTTTGAACCTTCTAAACTCAACCATCTTCGTAGAAAGTAAACTGATTCCTAGAACTGAATTAGCTCATTTCACAAAGTACAAAGTTTGGCAATTTAGGTTTGTTTTCTAAAGAAACTACTTTAGAAATAAGGCGAATCTACTAACTTGGACATCTTTTTAGATTACATTAACAAGGAAAGTTTGAACTTGCTGCACTCAACCTTCTTTGCAGGAAAGCAACTGATTCCTAGAACCGAAAGAGCCTTTTTCACACAGTACAAGGTTCGGCAATGAAGTTGTTTGTTTTCTCAACATAGTACTTTACAAATGAGGCGAATCTTCTACCTTGGCCATCTTTTTAGATTACATTAACAAGGAAAGTTTGAACTGGCTGCACTCAACCTTCTTTGTAGGAAAGCAACTGATTCCTAGAACCGAATGAGCTTTTATCACACAGTACAATGTTCGGCAATGAAGATGTTTGTTTTTTCAAAAAACTACTTTACAAATGAGTCGAATATACTAAAGTGGCCATCTTTTTAGATTACATTAACAAGGAAAGTTTGAACTTGCTGCACTCAACCTTCTTCGTAGAAATTAAACTGATTCCTAGAAGGGAATTAACTTATTTCACACAATACAGTGTTCGGTACTGACGATGTTTCTTTTCTAAAGAAACTACTTTAGAAATGAGGCCAATCTACTACGTTGTGCATCTTTTCAGATTACATTAACAAGGAAAGTTTGAACTGGCTGCACTCAACCTTCTTTGTAGGAAAGCAACTGATTCCTAGAACCGAATGAGCTTTTATCACACAGTACAATGTTCGGCAATGAAGATGTTTGTTTTTTCAAAAAACTACTTTACAAATGAGTCGAATCTACTAAAGTGGCCATCTTTTTAGATTACATTAACAAGGAAAGTTTGAACTTGCTGCACTCAACCTTCTTCGTAGAAATTAAACTGATTCCTAGAAGCGAATTAACTTATTTCACACAGTACAGTATTCGGTACTGAAGATATTTCTTTTCTAAAGAAACTACTTTGGAAATGAGGCCAATCTACTATGTTGTGCATCGTTTCAGATTACATTAACAAGGAAAGTTTGAACTTGCTGCCCTCAACCTTCTTTGTATGAAAGCAACTGATTCCTGGAACCGAATGAGCTTATTTCAAACAGTACAATGTTCGGCAATGAAGATGTTTGTTTTCTCAACAAACTACTTTACAAATGAGTCGAATCTACTAATTAGCCATCTTTTTAGATTACATTAACAAGGAAAGTTTGAAGTTGCTGCACTCAACCTTCTTTGCAGGAGAGCAACTGATTCCTAGAACCGAATGAGCTTATTTCACACAGTACAATGTTCGGCAATGAAGATGTTTGTTTTCTCAACAAAGTTGTTTACAAATGAGGGGAATGTTCTAACTTGGCCATCTTTTGAGATTACATTAACAAGGAAAGTTTGAACTTGCTGCACTCAACCTTCTTCGTAGAAATTAAACTGATTCCTAGAAGCGAATTAACTTATTTCACACAGTACAGTGTTCGGTACTGAAGATGTTTCATTTCTGAAAAATATACTTTAGAAACGAGGCCAATCTACTACGTTGTGCATCTTTTCAGATTACAATAACAAGAAAGTTTGAACTTGGTGCACTAAACTTTCTTTGTAGGAAAGCAACTGATTCCTAGAACCGAATGAGCTTATTTCACACAGTACAATGTTCGGCAATGAAGATGTTTGTTTTCTCAACAAACTACTTTACAAATGAGTCGAATCTACTAACTTGGCCATCTTTTTAGATTACATTAACAAGGAAAGTTTGAACTTGCTGCACTCAACCTTCTTCGTGGAAATTAAACTGATTTCTAGAACCTATTTGACTTATTTCACACAGTACAGTGTTCGGTAATGAAGATGTTTCTTTTCTAAAGAAAATACATTAGAAATGAGGCCAATCTACTACGTTGTGCATCTTTTCCGATTACATTAACGAGGAACGTTTGAACTTTCTGCACTCAACTTTCGTTGTAGGAAAGCAACTGATTCCTAGAACCGAATGAGCTTATTTCACACAGTACAATGTTCGGCAATGAAGATGTTTGTTTTCTCAACAAACTACTTTACAAATGAGTCGAATCTACAAACTTGGCCAACTTTTTAGATTACATTAACAAGGAAAGTTTGAACTTGCTGCACTCAACCTTCTTCGTAGAAATTAAACTGATTCCTAGAAGCGAATTAACTCATTTCACACAGTACAGTGTTCGGTACTGAAGATGTTTCTTTTCTAAACAAACTACTTTAGAAATGAGGCCAATCTACTACGTTGTGCATCTTTTCAGATTACATTAACAAGGAAAGTTTGAACTTGCTGCACTCAACCTTCTTTGTAGGAAAGCAACTGATTCCTAGAATGGAATGAGCTTATTTCACACAGTACAATGTTCGGCCATGAAGATGTTTGTTTTCTCAACAAACTCCTTTACAAATGAGTCGAATCTACTAACTTGGCCATCTTTTTAAATTACATTAACAGGAAAGTTTCAACTTGCTGCACTCAACCTTCTTTGTAGGAAAGCAACTGATTCCTAGAACTGAATGAGCTTATATCACACAGTACAATGTTCGGCAATGAAGATGTTTGTTTTCTCAACAAAGTACTTTACAAATGAGGCGAATCTTCTAACTTGGCCATCTTTTGAGATTACATTCACAAGGAAAGTTTGAACTTGCTGCGCTCAACCTTCTTCGTAGAAATTAAACTGATTCCTAGAAGCGAATTAACTTATTTAATACAGTACAGTTCTCGGTACTGAAGATGTTTCTTTTCTAAAGAAACTATTTTAGAAATGAGGCGAATCTACTAACTTGTACATCTTGTTAGATTACACTAACTAGGAAAGTTTGAACTTGCTTCACTCAACTTTCTTCGTAGGATAGCAAGTGATTCCTAGAATCGAACTAGCTCATTTCACATAGTACAGTGTTCAGTCAAGAAGATGTTTGTTTTCTAAACAAACTACTTTAGAAATGAGGCCAATCTACTAAGCTGTGCATCTTTTCAGATTACATTAACAAGGAAAGTTTGAACGTGCTGCACTCAACCTTCTTTGAAGGAAAGTAACTGATTCCTAGAACCGAATGAGCTTCTTTCACACAGTACAATGTTCGGCAATGAAGTTGTTTGTTTTCTAAACAAAATACTTTACAAATGAGTCGAATCTACTAACTTGGACATCTTTTAAGATTACATTAACAAGGAAAGTTTGAAGTTGCTGCACTCAACCTTCTTTGTAGGAAAGCAACTGATTCCGAGAACTGAATGAGATTATTTCACACAGTACAATGTTCGATAATGAAGATGTTTGTTTTCTCAAGAAAGTACTTTACAAATGAGGCGAATGTTCTAACTTGGCCATCTTGTGAGATTACATTAACAAGGAAAGTTTGAACTTGCTGCACTCAACCTTCTTCGTAGAAATTAAACTGATTCCTAGAAGGGAATTAACTTATTTCACACAGTACAGTGATTGGTACTGAAGATGTTTCTTTTCTAAAGAAACTACTTTAGAAATGAGGCCAATCTACTAAGTCGTGCATCTTTTTAGGTTACGTTAACAAGGAAAGTTTGAACTGGCTACATTCAACCTTCTTTGTAGGAAAGCAACTGAATTCTAGAACTAAATTAGCTTATTTCAAACAGTACAATGTTCGGCAATGAAGATGTTTGTTTTCTCAACAAACTACTTTACCAATGAGGCAAATCTACTAACTTGGACATCTTTTCAGACCACATTAACAAGGAAAGTTTAAACTTGCTGCACTCAACCTTCTTCGTAGAAATTAAACTGAATCCTAGAGCTTAATTAACTTATTTCACACAGTACAGTGTTGGTACTGAAGATGTTTGTTTTCTAAACAAACTACTTTAGAAATGAGGCCAATCTACTACGTTGTGCATCTTTTCAGATTACATTAACAAGGAAAGTTTGAACTTGGTGCACTCAACCTTCTTTGTAGGAAAGCAACTGATTCCTAGAATGGAATGAGCTTATTTCACACAGTACAATGTTCGGCCATGAAGATGTTTGTTTTCTCAACAAACTCCTTTACAAATGAGTCGAATCTACTAACTTGGCCATCTTTTTAAATTACATTAACAGGAAAGTTTCAACTTGCTGCACTCAACCTTCTTTGTAGGAAAGCAACTGATTCCTAGAACTGAATGAGCTTATATCACACAGTACAATGTTCGGCAATGAAGATGTTTGTTTTCTCAACAAAGTACTTTACAAATGAGGCGAATCTTCTAACTTGGCCATCTTTTGAGATTACATTCACAAGGAAAGTTTGAACTTGCTGCGCTCAACCTTCTTTGTAGAAATTAAACTGATTCCTAGAAGCGAATTAACTTATTTAATACAGTACAGTTGTTCGGTACTGAAGATGTTTCTTTTCTAAAGAAACTATTTTAGAAATGAGGCGAATCTACTAACTTGTACATCTTGTTAGATTACACTAAGTAGGAAAGTTTGAACTTGCTGCACTCAACTTTCTTCGTAGGATAGCAAGTGATTCCTAGAATCGAACTAGCTCATTTCACATAGTACAGTGTTCAGTCAAGAAGATGTTTGTTTTCTAAACAAACTACTTTAGAAATGAGGCCAATCTACTAAGCTGTGCATCTTTTCAGATTACATTAACAAGGAAAGTTTGAACTTGCTGCACTCAACCTTCTTTGAAGGAAAGTAACTGATTCCTAGAACCGAATGAGCTTCTTTCACACAGTACAATGTTCGGCAATGAAGTTGTTTGTTTTCTAAACAAAATACTTTACAAATGAGTCGAATCTACTAACTTGGAAATCTTTTAGATTACATTAACAAGGAAAGTTTGAACTTGCTGCACTCAACCTTCTTTGTAGGAAAGCAACTGATTCCTAGAACTGAATGAGCTTATTTCACACAGTACAATGTTCGATAATGAAGATGTTTGTTTTTCTCAAGAAAGTACTTTACAAATGAGGCGAATGTTCTAACTTGGCATCTTGTGAGATTACATTAACAAGGAAAGTTTGAACTTGCTGCACTCAACCTTCTTTGTAGAAATTAAACTGATTCCTAGAAGGGAATTAACTTATTTCACACAGTACAGTGATTGGTACTGAAGATGTTTCTTTTCTAAAGAAACTACTTTAGAAATGAGGCGAATCCACTAACTTGTACATCTTTAGATTACAAGACGTAGGAAAGTTTGAACTTGCTGCACTCAACCTTCTTTGTAGGAAAGCAAGTGATTCCTAGAATCAAACTAGCTCATTTCACATAGTACAGTGTTCGGCAATGAAGATGTTTGTTTTCTCAACAAAGTACTTTACAAATGGGCGAATCTTCTACCTTGGCCATCTTTTTGGATTACATTAACAAGGAAAGTTTGAACTTGCTGCACTCAACCTTCTTGTAGAAATTAAACTGATTCCTAGAAGCGAATTAACTTATTTCACACAGTACAGTGTTAGGTACTGAAGATGTTTCTTTTCTAAAAAGAAACTACGTTAGAAATGAGGCTAATCTACTATATTGTGCATCTTTTCAGATTACATTAACAAGGAAAGTTTGAAGTTGCTACACTCAACCTTCTTTGTAGGAAAGCAACTGATTCCTAGAACCGAATGAGCTTATTTCACACAGTACAATGTTCGGCAATGAAGATGTTTGTTTTCTCAACAAACTACTTTACAAATGAGTTGAATCTAGTAACCTGGCCAACTTTTTAGATTACATTAACAAGGAAAGTTTGAACTTGCTGCACTCAACCTACATTGTAAGAAAGCAATTGATTCCGAGAACCGAATGAGCTTATTTCACACAGTACAATGTTCGGGAATGAAGATGTTTGTTTTCTCAACAAAGTACTTTACAAATGGGGCGAATCTTCTAACTTGGCCATCTTTTTAGATTACATTATCAAGGAAAGTTTGAACTTGCTGCACTCAACCTTCTTCGTAGAAATTAGACTGATTCCTAGAAGCGAATGAACTTATTTCACACAGTACAGTATTCGGTACTGAAGCTGTTTCTTTTCTAAAGATACTGCTTTAGAAATGATTCGAATATACTAACTTGTACATCTTGTTAGATTACACAAAGTAGGAAAGTTTGAACTTGCTGCACTCAACCTTCTTCGTAGGAAAGCAAGTAATTCCTAGAATCGAACTAGCTCATTTCACATAGTACAGTGTTCGGTAATGAAGATGTTTGTTTTCTAAACAAACTACTTTAGAAATGAGGCCAGTCTACTAAGTTGTGCATCTTTTCAGATTACATTAACAAGGAAAGTTTGAACTTGCTGCACTCAACCTTCTTTGTAGGAAAGCAACTGATTCCTAGAACCGAATAAGCTTATTTCACACAGTACAATGTCCGGCAATGAAGATATTTGTTTTCTCAACAAAGTACTTTACAAATGAGGCGAATCTTCTACCTTGGCCATCTTTTTAAATTACATTAACAAGGAAAGTTTGAACTTGCTGCACTCAACCTTCTTTTCGTAGAAATTAAACTGATTCCTAGAACCGAATTAACTTATTTCACACAGTACAAGTGTTCGGTAATGAAGATGTTTGTTTTTCTAAAGAATCTACTTTAGAAATGGGGCCAATCTACTACGTTGTGCATCTTTTTCAGATTACATTATCAAGGAAAGTGTGAACTTGGTGCACTCAACCTTCTTTGTAGGAAAGCAACTGATTCCTAGAACTGAATGAGCTTATTTCACACAGTACAATGTTAGCAATGAAGATGTTTCTTTTCTCAACAAACTACTTTACAAATGAGTCGAATCTACTAACCTGGCCATCTTTTTAGATTACATTAACAAGGAAAGTTTGAACTTGCTGGACTCAACCTACATTGTAGGAAAGCAACTGATTCCTAGAACCGAATGAGTTTATTTCACACAGTACAATGTTCGGCAATGAAGATGTTTGTTTTCTCAACAAACTACTTTACAAATGAGGCGAATGTTCTAACTTGGCCATCTTTTGAGATTACATTAAAAAGGAAAGTTTGAACTTGCTGCACTCAACCATCTTTGTAGAAATTAAACTGATTCCTAGAAGCGAATTAACTTATTTCACACAGTACACTGTTCAGTACTGAAGATGTTTCTTTTCTAAAGAAACTATATTGGAAGTGACGTGAATCCACTAACTTGTACATCTTGTTAGATTACCCAAAGTAGGAAAGTTTGAACTTGCTGCACTCAACCTTCTTTGGGAAAAGCAAGTGATTCCTAGGATCAAACTACCTCATTTCACATAGTACAGTGTTCGGTAATGAAGATGTTTGTTTTCTAAACAAACTACTTTAGACATGAGGCAAATCTAGTACGTTGTTCATCTTTTCAGATTACATTAACAAGGAAAGTTTGAACTTGCTGCACTCAACCTTCTTTGTAGGAAAGCAACTGATTCCTAGAACCGAATGAGCTTATTTCACACAGTACAATATTCAGCAATGAAGATGTTTGTTTTCTCAACAAAGTACTTTACACATGAGGCGAATCTTCTAACTTGGCCATCTTTTTAGATTACATTAACAAAAAAGTTTGAACTTGCTGCCCTCAACCTTCTTCGTAGAAATTAAACTGATTCCTAGAAGCGAATTAACTTATTTCACACAGTACAGTGTTCGGTACTGAAGATCTTTCTTTTCTAAAGAAACTACTTTAGAAATGAGGCCAATCTACTATATTGTGCATCTTTTCAGATTACATTAACAAGGAAAGTTTGAACTTGCTGCACTCAACCTTCTTTGTAGGAAAGCAACTGATTCCTAGAACCGAATGAGCTTATTTCACACAGTACAATATTCGGCAATGAAGATGTTTGTTTTCTCAACAAAGTACTTTACACATGAGGCGAATCTTCTAACTTGGCCATCTTTTTAGATTACATTAACAAAAAAGTTTGAACTTGCTGCCCTCAACCTTCTTCGTAGAAATTAAACTGATTCCTAGAAGCGAATTAACTTATTTCACACAGTACAGTGTTCGGTACTGAAGATCTTTCTTTTCTAAAGAAACTACTTTAGAAATGAGGCCAATCTACTATATTGTGCATCTTTTCAGATTACATTAACAAGGAAAGTTTGAACTTGCTATACTCAACCTTCTTTGCAGGAAAGCAACTGATTCCTAGAACCGAATGAGCTTATTTCACACAGTACAATGTTCGGCAATTAAGATGTTTGTTTTCTCAACAAACTACTTTACAAATGAGTCGAATCTACTAACTTGGCCATCCTGATTGATTACATTAACAAGGAAAGTTTCAACTTGCTGCACTCAACCTTCTTTGTAGGAAAACAACTGATTCCTAGAACCGAATGAGCTTACTTCACACAGTACAATGTTCGGCAATGAAGATGTTTGTTTTCCCAACAAAGTACTTTACAAATGAGGCGAATCTTCTAACTTGGCTATCGTTTGAGATTACATTAACAAGGAAAGTTTGAACTTGCTGCACTCAACCTTCTTCGTAGAAATTAAATTGATTCCTAGAAGGGAATTAACTTATTTCACACAGTACAGTGTTCGGTACTGAAGATGTTTCTTTTCTAAAGAATCTACTTTAGAAATGAGGCCAATCTACTACGTTGTGCATCTTTTCAGATTACATTAACAAGGAAAGTTTGAACTGGCTGCACTCAACCTTCTTTGTAGGAAAGCAACTGATTCCTAGAACCGAATGAGCTTTTATCACACAGTACAATGTTCGGCAATGAAGATGTTTGTTTTTTCAAAAAACTACTTTACAAATGAGTCGAATCTACTAAAGTAGCCATCTTTTTAGATTACATTAACAAGGAAAGTTTGAACTTGCTGCACTCAACCTTCTTCGTAGAAATTAAACTGATTCCTAGAAGCGAATTAACTTATTTCACACAGTACAGTATTGGTACTGAAGATATTTGTTTTCTAAAGAAACTACTTTGGAAATGAGGCCAATCTACTATGTTGTGCATCTTTTTAGATTACATTAACAAGGAAAGTTTGAACATGCTGCCCTCAACCTTCTTTGTATGAAAGCAACTGATTCCTGGAACCGAATGAGCTTATTTCAAACAGTACAATGTTCGGCAATGAAGATGTTTGTTTTCTCAACAAACTACTTTACAAATGAGTCGAATCTACTAATTAGCCATCTTTTTAGATTACATTAACAAGGAAAGTTTGAACTTGCTGCACTCAACCTTCTTTGCAGGAAAGCAACTGATTCCTAGAACCGAATGAGCTTATTTCACACAGTACAATGTTCGGCAATGAAGATGTTTGTTTTCTCAACAAGGTTGTTTACAAATGAGGGGAATGTTCTAACTTGGCCATCTTTTGAGATTACATTAACAAGGAAAGTTTGAACTTGCTGCACTCAACCTTCTTTGTAGAAATTAAACTGATTCCTAGAAGCTTAATTAACTTATTTCACACAGTACAGTGTTCGGTACTGAAGATGTTTGTTTTAAAAAAAATACTTTAGAAACGAGGCCAATCTACTACGTTGTGCATCTTTTCAGATTACAATAACAAGAAAGTTTGAACTTGGTGCACTCAACCTTCTTTGTAGGAAAGCAACTGATTCCTAGAACCGAATGAGCTTATTTCACACAGTACAATGTTCGGCAATGAAGATGTTTGTTTTCTCAACAAACTACTTTACAAATGAGTCGAATCTACTAACTTGGCCATCTTTTTAGATTACATTAACAAGGAATGTTTGAACTTGCTGCACTCAACCTTCTTCGTGGAAATTAAACTGATTTCTAGAACCTATTTGACTTATTTCACACAGTACAGTGTTCGGTAATGAAGATGTTTCTTTTCTAAAGAAAATACTTTAGAAATGAGGCCAATCTACTACGTTGTGCATCTTTTCCGATTACATTAACGAAGAACGTTTGAACTTGCTGCACTCAACTTTCGTTGGAGGAAAGCAACTGATTCCTAGAACCGAATGAGCTTATTTCACACAGTACAATGTTCGGCAATGAAGATGTTTGTTTTCTCAACAAACTACTTTACAAATGAGTCGAATCTACAAACTTGGCCAACTTTTTAGATTACATTAACAAGGAAAGTTTGAACTTGCTGCACTCAACCTTCTTTGTAGGAAAGCAAGTGATTCCTAGAATCGAACTAGCTCATTTCACATAGTACAGTGTTCGGTAATGAAGATGTTTGTATTCTAAACAAACTACTTTAGAAATGAGGCCAATCTACTAAGTTGTGCATCTTTTCAGATTACATTAACAAGGAAAGTTTGAACTTGCTGCACTCAAGCTTCTTTGTAGGAAAGTAACTGATTCCTAGAACCGAATGAGTTTCTTTCACACAGTATAATGTTCGACAATGAAGATGTTTGTTTTTTAAACAAACTACTTTACAAATGAGTCGAATCTACTAACTTGGAAATCTTTTAAGATTACATTAACAAGGAAAGTTTGAAGTTGCTGCACTCAACCTTCTTTGAAGGAAAGCAACTGATTCCTAGAACTGAATGAGCTTATTTCACACAGTACAATGTTCGGCAATGAAGATGTTTGTTTTCCCAACAAAGTACTTTACAAATGAGGCGAATCTTCTAACTTGGCTATCGTTTGAGATTACATTAACAAGGAAAGTTTGAACTTGCTGCACTCAACCTTCTTCGTAGAAATTAAATTGATTCCCTGAAGCGAATTAACTTATTTCACACAGTACAGTGTTCGGTACTGAAGATGTTTCTTTTCTAAAGAATCTACTTTAGAAATGAGGCCAATCTACTACGTTGTGCATCTTTTCAGATTACATTAACAAGGAAAGTTTGAACTGGCTGCACTCAACCTTCTTTGTAGGAAAGCAACTGATTCCTAGAACCGAATGAGCTTTTATCACACAGTACAATGTTCGGCAATGAAGATGTTTGTTTTTTCAAAAAACTACTTTACAAATGAGTCGAATCTACTAAAGTGGCCATCTTTTTAGATTACATTAACAAGGAAAGTTTGAACTTGCTGCACTCAACCTTCTTCGTAGAAATTAAACTGATTCCTAGAAGCGAATTAACTTATTTCACACAGTACAGTATTCGGTACTGAAGATATTTCTTTTCTAAAGAAACTACTTTGGAAATGAGGCCAATCTACTATGTTGTGCATCTTTTCAGATTACATTAACAAGGAAAGTTTGAACTTGCTGCCCTCAACCTTCTTTGTATGAAAGCAACTGATTCCTGGAACCGAATGAGCTTATTTCAAACAGTACAATGTTCGGCAATGAAGATGTTTGTTTTCTCAACAAACTACTTTACAAATGAGTCGAATCTACTAATTAGCCATCTTTTTAGATTACATTAACAAGGAAAGTTTGAAGTTGCTGCACTCAACCTTCTTTGCAGGAAAGCAACTGATTCCTAGAACCGAATGAGCTTATTTCACACAGTACAATGTTCGGCAATGAAGATGTTTGTTTTCTCAACAAGGTTGTTTACAAATGAGGGGAATGTTCTAACTTGGCCATCTTTTGAGATTACATTAACAAGGAAAGTTTGAACTTGCTGCACTCAACCTTCTTCGTAGAAATTAAACTGATTCCTAGAAGCGAATTAACTTATTTCACACAGTACAGTGTTCGGTACTGAAGATGTTTCATTTCTGAAAAAAATACTTTAGAAATGAGGCCAATCTACTACGTTGTGCATCTTTTCAGATTACAATAACAAGAAAGTTTGAACTTGGTGCACTCAACCTTCTTTGTAGGAAAGCAACTGATTCCTAGAACCGAATGAGCTTATTTCACACAGTACAATGTTCGGCAATGAAGATGTTTGTTTTCTCAACAAACTACTTTACAAATGAGTCGAATCTACTAACTTGGCCATCTTTTTAGATTACATTAACAAGGAAAGTTTGAACTTGCTGCACTCAACCTTCTTCGTGGAAATTAAACTGATTTCTAGAACCTATTTGACTTATTTCACACAGTACAGTGTTCGGTAATGAAGATGTTTCTTTTCTAAAGAAAATACTTTAGAAATGAGGCCAATCTACTACGTTGTGCATCTTTTCCGATTACATTAACGAGGAACATTTGAACTTGCTGCACTCAACTTTCGTTGTAGGAAAGCAACTGATTCCTAGAACCGAATGAGCTTATTTCACACAGTACAATGTTCGGCAATGAAGATGTTTGTTTTCTCAACAAACTACTTTACAAATGAGTCGAATCTACAAACTTGGCCAACTTTTTAGATTACATTAACAAGGAAAGTTTGAACTTGCTGCACTCAACCTTCTTTGTAGGAAAGCAAGTGATTCCTAGAATCGAACTAGCTCATTTCACATAGTACAGTGTTCGGTAATGAAGATGTTTGTATTCTAAACAAACTACTTTAGAAATGAGGCCAATCTACTAAGTTGTGCATCTTTTCAGATTACATTAACAAGGAAAGTTTGAACTTGCTGCACTCAAGCTTCTTTGTAGGAAAGTAACTGATTCCTAGAACCGAATGAGCTTCTTTCACACAGTATAATGTTCGACAATGAAGATGTTTGTTTTTTAAACAAACTACTTTACAAATGAGTCGAATCTACTAACTTGGAAATCTTTTAAGATTACATTAACAAGGAAAGTTTGAAGTTGCTGCACTCAACCTTCTTTGAAGGAAAGCAACTGATTCCTAGAACTGAATGAGCTTATTTCACACAGTACAATGTTCGGTAATGAAGATGTTTGTTTTCTCAACAAAGTACTTTACAAATGAGGCGAATGTTCTTACTTGGCCATCTTTTGAGATTACATTAACAAGGAAAGTTTGAACTTGCTGCACTCAACCTTCTTCGTAGAAATTAAACTGATTCCTAGAAGCGAATTAACTTATTTCACACAGTACAGTGATTGGTACTGAAGATGTTTCTTTTCTAAAGAAACTACTTTAGAAATGAGGCCAATCTACTAAGTCGTGCATCTTTTTAGGTTACGTTAACAAGGAAAGTTTGAACTGGCTACATTCAACCTTCTTTGTAGGAAAGCAACTGAATTCTAGAACTAAATTAGCTTATTTCAAACAGTACAATGTTCGGCAATGAAGATGTTTGTTTTCTCAACAAACTACTTTACCAATGAGGCAAATCTACTAACTTGGACATCTTTTCAGACCACATTAACAAGGAAAGTTTAAACTTGCTGCACTCAACCTTCTTCGTAGAAATTAAACTGAATCCTAGAAGCGAATTAACTTATTTCACACAGTACAGTGTTCGGTACTGAAGATGTTTCTTTTCTAAACAAACTACTTTAGAAATGAGGCCAATCTACTACGTTGTGCATCTTTTCAGATTACATTAACAAGGAAAGTTTGAACTTGCTGCACTCAACCTTCTTTGTAGGAAAGCAACTGATTCCTAGAATGGAATGAGCTTATTTCACACAGTACAATGTTCGGCCATGAAGATGTTTGTTTTCTCAACAAACTCCTTTACAAATGAGTCGAATCTACTAACTTGGCCATCTTTTTAAATTACATTAACAGGAAAGTTTCAACTTGCTGCACTCAACCTTCTTTGTAGGAAAGCAACTGATTCCTAGAACTGAATGAGCTTATATCACACAGTACAATGTTCGGCAATGAAGATGTTTGTTTTCTCAACAAAGTACTTTACAAATGAGGCGAATCTTCTAACTTGGCCATCTTTTGAGATTACATTCACAAGGAAAGTTTGAACTTGCTGCGCTCAACCTTCTTCGTAGAAATTAAACTGATTCCTAGAAGCGAATTAACTTATTTAATACAGTACAGTTCTCGGTACTGAAGATGTTTCTTTTCTAAAGAAACTATTTTAGAAATGACGCGAATCCGCTAACTTGTACATCTTGTTAGATTACACTAAGTAGGAAAGTTTGAACTTGCTGCACTCAACTTTCTTCGTAGGATAGCAAGTGATTCCTAGAATCGAACTAGCTCATTTCACATAGTACAGTGTTCAGTCAAGAAGATGTTTGTTTTCTAAACAAACTACTTTAGAAATGAGGCCAATCTACTAAGTTGTGCATCTTTTCAGATTACATTAACAAGGAAAGTTTGAACTTGCTGCACTCAACCTTCTTTGAAGGAAAGTAACTGATTCCTAGAACCGAATGAGCTTCTTTCACACAGTACAATGTTCGGCAATGAAGTTGTTTGTTTTCTAAACAAAATACTTTACAAATGAGTCGAATCTACTAACTTGGAAATCTTTTAAGATTACATTAACAAGGAAAGTTTGAAGTTGCTGCACTCAACCTTCTTTGTAGGAAAGCAACTGATTCCGAGAACTGAATGAGCTTATTTCACACAGTACAATGTTCGATAATGAAGATGTTTGTTTTCTCAACAAAGTACTTTACAAATGAGGCGAATGTTCTAACTTGGCCATCTTGTGAGATTACATTAACAAGGAAAGTTTGAACTTGCTGCACTCAACCTTCTTCGTAGAAATTAAACTGATTCCTAGAAGGGAATTAACTTATTTCACACAGTACAGTGATTGGTACTGAAGATGTTTCTTTTCTAAAGAAACTACTTTAGAAATGAGGCGAATCCACTAACTTGTACATCTTCATTAGATTACAAGACGTAGGAAAGTTTGAACTTGCTGCACTCAACCTTCTTCGTAAGAAAGCAAGTGATTCCTAGAATCAAACTAGCTCATTTCACATAGTACAGTGTTCGGCAATGAAGATGTTTGTTTTCTCAACAAAGTACTTTACAAATGGGGCGAATCTTCTACCTTGGCCATCTTTTTAGATTACATTAACAAGGAAAGTTTGAACTTGCTGCACTCAACCTTCTTCGTAGAAATTAAACTGATTCCTAGAAGCGAATTAACTTATTTCACACAGTACAGTGTTCGGTACTGAAGAAGTTTCTTTTCTAAAGAAACTACGTTAGAAATGAGGCTAATCTACTATATTGTGCATCTTTTCAGATTACATTAACAAGGAAAGTTTGAAGTTGCTACACTCAACCTTCTTTGTAGGAAAGCAACTGATTCCTAGAACCGAATGAGCTTATTTCACACAGTACAATGTTCGGCAATGAAGATGTTTGTTTTCTCAACAAACTACTTTACAAATGAGTTGAATCTACTAACCTGGCCAACTTTTTAGATTACATTAACAAGGAAAGTTTGAACTTGCTGCACTCAACCTACATTGTAAGAAAGCAATTGATTCCGAGAACCGAATGAGCTTATTTCACACAGTACAATGTTCGGGAATGAAGATGTTTGTTTTCTCAACAAAGTACTTTACAAATGGGGCGAATCTTCTAACTTGGCCATCTTTTTAGATTACATTATCAAGGAAAGTTTGAACTTGCTGCACTCAACCTTCTTCGTAGAAATTAGACTGATTCCTAGAAGCGAATGAACTTATTTCACACAGTACAGTATTCGGTACTGAAGCTGTTTCTTTTCTAAAGAAACTGCTTTAGAAATGAGGCGAATATACTAACTTGTACATCTTGTTAGATTACACAAAGTAGGAAAGTTTGAACTTGCTGCACTCAACCTTCTTCGTAGGAAAGCAAGTGATTCCTAGAATCGAACTAGCTCATTTCACATAGTACAGTGTTCGGTAATGAAGATGTTTGTTTTCTAAACAAACTACTTTAGAAATGAGGCCAGTCTACTAAGTTGTGCATCTTTTCAGATTACATTAACAAGGAAAGTTTGAACTTGCTGCACTCAACCTTCTTTGTAGGAAAGCAACTGATTCCTAGAACCGAATAAGCTTATTTCACACAGTACAATGTCCGGCAATGAAGATATTTGTTTTCTCAACAAAGTACTTTACAAATGAGGCGAATCTTCTACCTTGGCCATCTTTTTAGATTACATTAACAAGGAAAGTTTGAACTTGCTGCACTCAACCTTCTTCGTAGAAATTAAACTGATTCCTAGAAGCGAATTAACTTATTTCACACAGTACAGTGTTCGGTACTGAAGATGTTTCTTTTCTAAAGAATCTACTTTAGAAATGGGGCCAATCTACTACGTTGTGCATCTTTTCAGATTACATTATCAAGGAAAGTGTGAACTTGGTGCACTCAACCTTCTTTGTAGGAAAGCAACTGATTCCTAGAACTGAATGAGCTTATTTCACACAGTACAATGTTCGGCAATGAAGATGTTTCTTTTCTCAACAAACTACTTTACAAATGAGTCGAATCTACTAACCTGGCCATCTTTTTAGATTACATTAACAAGGAAAGTTTGAACTTGCTGCACTCAACCTACATTGTAGGAAAGCAACTGATTCCTAGAACCGAATGAGCTTATTTCACACAGTACAATGTTCGGCAATGAAGATGTTTGTTTTCTCAACAAACTACTTTACAAATGAGGCGAATCTTCTAACTTGGCCATCTTTTGAGATTACATTAAAAAGGAAAGTTTGAACTTGCTGCACTCAACCATCTTCGTAGAAATTAAACTGATTCCTAGAAATTAATTAACTTATTTCACACAGTACACTGTTCAGTACTGAAGATGTTTCTTTTCTAAAGAAACTATATTGGAAGTGACGTGAATCCACTAACTTGTACATCTTGTTAGATTACCCAAAGTAGGAAAGTTTGAACTTGCTGCACTCAACCTTCTTCGTAGGAAAGCAAGTGATTCCTAGGATCAAACTACCTCATTTCACATAGTACAGTGTTCGGTAATGAAGATGTTTGTTTTCTAAACAAACTACTTTAGACATGAGGCAAATCTACTACGTTGTTCATCTTTTCAGATTACATTAACAAGGAAAGTTTGAACTTGCTGCACTCAACCTTCTTTGTAGGAAAGCAACTGATTCCTAGAACCGAATGAGCTTATTTCACACAGTACAATATTCAGCAATGAAGATGTTTGTTTTCTCAACAAAGTACTTTACACATGAGGCGAATCTTCTAACTTGGCCATCTTTTTAGATTACATTAACAAAAAAGTTTGAACTTGCTGCCCTCAACCTTCTTCGTAGAAATTAAACTGATTCCTAGAAGCGAATTAACTTATTTCACACAGTACAGTGTTCGGTACTGAAGATCTTTCTTTTCTAAAGAAACTACTTTAGAAATGAGGCCAATCTACTATATTGTGCATCTTTTCAGATTACATTAACAAGGAAAGTTTGAACTTGCTGCACTCAACCTTCTTTGTAGGAAAGCAACTGATTCCTAGAACCGAATGAGCTTATTTCACACAGTACAATATTCGGCAATGAAGATGTTTGTTTTCTCAACAAAGTACTTTACACATGAGGCGAATCTTCTAACTTGGCCATCTTTTTAGATTACATTAACAAAAAAGTTTGAACTTGCTGCCCTCAACCTTCTTTTTAGAAATTAAACTGATTCCTAGAAGCTTAATTAACTTATTTCACACAGTACAGTGTTGGGCACTGAAGATCTTTCTTTTCTAAAGAAACTACTTTAGAAATGAGGCCAATCTACTATATTGTGCATCTTTTCAGATTACATTAACAAGGAAAGTTTGAACTTGCTATACTCAACCTTCTTTGTAGGAAAGCAACTGATTCCTAGAACCGAATGAGCTTATTTCACACAGTACAATGTTCGGCAATTAAGATGTTTGTTTTCTCAACAAACTACTTTACAAATGAGTGAAATCTACTAACTTGGCCATCCTGATTGATTACATTAACAAGGAAAGTTTCAACTTGCTGCACTCAACCTTCTTTGTAGGAAAGCAACTGATTCCTAGAACCGAATGAGCTTACTTCACACAGTACAATGTTCGGCAATGAAGATGTTTGTTTTCCCAACAAAGTACTTTACAAATGAGGCGAATCTTCTAACTTGGCTATCGTTTGAGATTACATTAACAAGGAAAGTTTGAACTTGCTGCACTCAACCTTCTTTGTAGAAATTAAATTGATTCCTAGTTTAATTAACTTATTTCACACAGTACAGTGTTCGGTACTGAAGATGTTTCTTTTCTAAAGAATCTACTTTAGAAATGAGGCGAATCCACTAACTTGGACATCTTGTTAGATTACACAACGTAGGAAAGTTTGAACTTGCTGCACTCAACCTTCTTCGTAGGAAAGCAAGAGATTCCGAGAATCAAACTAGCTCATTTCACATAGTACAGTGTTCGGTAATGAAGATGTTTGTTTTCTAAACAAACTACTTTAGAAATGAGGCCAATCTACTATGTTGTGCATCTTTTCAGATTACATTAACAAGGAAAGTTTGAACTTGCTGCACTCAACCTTCTTTGGAGGATAGCAACTGATTCCTAGAACCGAATGAGCTTATTTCACACAGTACAATGTTCGGCAATGAATTTGTTTTCTCAACAAAGTACTTTACAAATGAGGCGAATCTTCTAACTTGGCCATCTTTTTAGATTACATTAACAAAAAAGTTTGAACTTGCTGCACTCAAACTTCTTCGTAGAAATTAGACTGATTCCTAGAAGCTAATTAACTTATTTCACACAGTACAGTGTTCGGTACTGAAGATGTTTCTTTTCTAAAGAAACTACTTTAGAAATGAGGCCAATCTACTACGTTGTGCATTTTTTCAGATTACATTAACAAGGAAAGCTTGAACTTGCTGCACTCAACCTTCTTTGTAGGAAAGCAACTGATTCCTAGAACCGAATGAGCTTATTTCACACAGTGCAATGTTCGGCAATGAAGATGTTTTTTTTTCTCAACAAACTACTTTACAAATGAATCGAATCTACTAACCTGGCCATCTTTTTAGATTACATTAACAAGGAAAGTTTGAACTTGCTGCACTCAACCTACATTGTAGGAAAGCAACTGATTCCTAGAACCGAATGAGCTTATTTCACACAGTACAATGTTCGGGAATGAAGATGTTTGTTTTCTCAACAAAGTACTTTACAAATGAGGCGAATGTTCTACTTGGCCATCTTTTGAGATTACATTAACAAGGAAAGTTTGAACTTGCTGCACTCAACCTTCTTGCAGAAATTAAACCTAGAAGCTTAATAAACTTATTTCACACAGTACAGTGTTGGTGCTGAAGATGTTTGTTTTTCTAAAGAAACTACTTTAGAAATGAGGCAAATCCACTAACTTGTACATCTTGTTAGATTACACAATGTAGGAATGTTTGAACTTGCTGCACTCAACCTTCTTCGTAGGAAAGCAAGTGATTCCTAGAATCGAACTAGCTCATTTCACATAGTACAGTGTTCGGTAATGAAGATGTTTGTTTTCTAAACAAACTACTTTAGAAATGAGGCCAATCTACTAAGTTGTGCATCTTTTTAGATTACATTAACAAGGAAAGTTTGAACTTGCTGCACTCAACCTTCTTTGTAGGAAAGCAACTGATTCCTAGAACCGAATGAGCTTATTTCACACAGTACAATGTTGGCAATGAAGATTGTTGTTTTTCTCAACAAAGTACTTTACAAATGAGGCGAATGTTCTAACTTGGCCATCTTTTGAGATTACATTAAAAAGGAAAGTTTGAACTTGCTGCACTCAACCTTCTTCGTAGAAATTAAACTGATTCCTAGAAGCTAATTAACTTATTTCACACAGTACAGTGTTCAGTACTGAAGATGTTGTTTTCTAAAGAAACTACTTTAGAAATGAGGCCAATCTACTAACTTGTGCATCTTGTCAGATTACATTAACAAGGAAAGTTTGAACTTGCTGCACTCAACCTTCTTTGTAGGAAAGCAACTGATTCCTAGAACCAAATGAGCTTATTTCACACAGTACAATGTTCGGTAATGAAGATGTTTTTTTCTCAACAAACTACTTTACAAATGAATCGAATCTACTAACCTGGCCATCTTTTTAGATTACATTAACAAGGAAAGTTTGAACTTGCTGCACTCAACCTTCTTTGTAGGAAAGCAACTGATTCCTAGAACCGAATGAGCTTATTTCACACAGTACAATGTTTGGGAATGAAGATGTTTGTTTTCTCAACAAAGTTCTTTAGAAATGAGGCGAATGTTCTTACTTGGCCATCTTTTGAGATTACATTAACAAGAGTTTGAACTTGCTGCACTCAACCTTCTTTGCAGAAATTAAACTGATTCCTAGAACCGAATAAACTTATTTCACACAGTACAGTGTTCGGTGCTGAAGATGTTTCTTTTCTAAAAGAAACTACTTTAGAAATGAGGCAAATCCACTAACTTGTACATCTTGTTAGATTACACAATGTAGGAATGTTTGAACTTGCTGCACTCAACCTTCTTCGTAGGAAAGCAAGTGATTCCTAGAATCGAACTAGCTCATTTCACATAGTACAGTGTTCGGTAATGAAGATGTTTGTTTTCTAAACAAACTACTTTAGAAATGAGGCCAATCTACTAAGTTGTGCATCTTTTCGATTACATTAACAAGGAAAGTTTGAACGTGCTGCACTCAACCTTCTTTGTAGGAAAGCAACTGATTCCTAGAATCAAATGAGCTTATTTCACACAGTACAATGTTCGGGCAATGAAGATTTTGTTTTCTCAACAAAGTACTTTACAAATGAGGCGAATGTTCTAACTTGGCCATCTTTTGAGATTACATTAAAAAGGAAAGTTTGAACTTGCTGCACTCAACCTTCTTCGTAGAAATTAAACTGATTCCTAGAAGCGAATTAACTTTTTTCACACAGTACACTGTTCAGTACTGAAGATGTTTCTTTTCTCAAAGAAACTACTTTGGAAATGAGGTGAATCCACTAACTTGTACATCTTGTTAGATTACCCAAAGTAGGAAAGTTTGAACTTGCTGCACTCAACCTTCTTCGTAGGAAAGCAAGTGATTCCTAGAATCAAACTAGCTCATTTCACATAGTACAGTGTTCGGTAATGAAGATGTTTGTTTTCTAAACAAACTACTTTAGACATGAGGCAAATCTACTACGTTGTGCATCTTTTCAGATTACATTAACAAGGAAAGTTTGAACTTGCTGCACTCAACCTTCTTTGTAGGAAAGCAACTGATTCCTAGATCCTAATGAGCTTATTTCACACAGTACAGTGTTTCGGCAATGAAGATCTTTCTTTTCTAAAGAAACTACTTTAGAAATGAGGCCAATCTACTACGTTGTGCATCTTTTCAGATTACAGTAACAAGGAAAGTTTGAACTTGCTGCACTCAACCTTCTTTGTAGGAAAGCAACTGATTCCTAGAACCGAATGAGCTTATTTCACACAGTACAATGTTCGGCAATGAAGATGTTTGTTTTCTCAACAAACTACTTTACAAATGAGGTGAATCTACTAACTTGGCCATCTTTTGAGATTACATTAACAAGGAAAGTTTGAACTTGCTGCACTCAACCTTCTTTGTAGGAAAGCTACTGATTCCTAGAAGCGAATTAACTTATTTCACACAGTACAGTGTTCGGTACTGAAGATGTTTCTTTTCTAAAAAAACTACTTTAGAAATGAGGCGAATCCACTAACTTGTACATCTTGTTAGATTACACTAAGTAGGAAAGTTTGAACTTGCTGCACTCAACCTTCTTCGTAGGAAAGCAAGTGATTCCGAGAATCAAACTAGCTCATTTCACATAGTACAGTGTTCGGTAATGAAGATGTTTGTTTTCTAAACAAACTACTTTAGAAATGAGGCCAATCTACTACGTTGTGCATCTTTTCAGATTACATTAACAAGGAAAGTTTGAACTTGCTGCACTCAACCTTCTTTGTAGGAAAGCAACTGATTCCTAGAACCGAATGAGCTTATTTCACACAGTACAATGTTCGGCAATGAATTTGTTTGTTTTCTCAACAAAGTACTTTACAAATGAGGCGAATCTTCCAACTTGGCCATCTTTTTAGATTACATTAACAAAAAGTTTGAACTTGCTGCACTCAACCTTCTTCGTAGAAATTCGACTGATTGCTAGAAGCAAATTAACTTATTTCACACAGTACAGTGTTCGGTACTGAAGATGTTTCTTTTCTAAAGAAACTACTTTAGAAATGAGGCCAATCTACTAACTTGTGCATCTTTTCAGATTACATTAACAAGTAAAGTTTGAACTTGCTGCACTCAACCTTCTTTGTAGGAAAGCAACTGATTCCTAGAACCGAATGAGCTTATTTCACACAGTGCAATGTTCGGCAATGAAGATGTTTGTTTTCTCAACAAACTACTTTACAAATGAGTCGAATCTACTAACCTGGCCATCTTTTATATTACATTAACAAGGAAAGTTTGAACTTGCTGCACTCAACCTTCATTGTAGGAAAGCAACTGATTCCTAGAACCGAATGAGCTTATTTCACACAGTACAATGTTGGGAATGAAGATGTTTTTTTTCAACAAAAAGTACTTTACAAATGAGTCGAATGTTCTTACTTGGCCATCTTTTGGGATTACATTAACAAGGAAAGTTTGAACTTGCTGCACTCAACCTTCTTTGTAGAAATTAAACTGATTCCTAGAACCGAATAAACTTATTTCACACAGTACAGTGTTCGGGAATGAAGATGTTTCTTTTCTAAAGAAACTACTTTAGAAATGAGGCGAATCCACTAACTTGTACATCTTGTTAGATTACACAATGTAGGAATGTTTTAACTTGCTGCACTCAACCTTCTTCGTAGGAAAGCAAGTGATTCGTAGAATCGAACTAGCTCATTTCACATAGTACAGTGTTCGGTAATGATGATGTTTGTTTTCTAAACAAACTACTTTAGAAATTAGGCCAATCTACTAAGTTGTGCATCTTTTCAGATTACATTAACAAGGAAAGTTTGAACTTGCTGCACTCAACCTTCTTTGTAGGAAAGCAACTGATTCCTAGAACCGAATGAGCTTATTTCACACAGTACAATGTTCGGCAATGAAGATGTTTGTTTTCTCAACAAACTACTTTACAAATGAGTCGAATCTACTAACTTGGCCATCTTTTTAGATTACATTAACAAGGAAAGTTTGAACTTGCTGCAGTCAACTTTCTCTGTAGGAAAGCAACTGATTCCTAGAACCGAATGAGCTTATTTCACACAGTACAATGTTCGGCAATGAAGATGTTTGTTTTCTCAACAAAGTACTTTACAAATGAGTCGAATCTTCTAACTTGGCCATCTTTTTAGATTACATTAACAAGGAAAGTTTGAACTTGCTGCACTCAACCTTCTTCGTAGAAATTAGACTGATTCCTAGAAGCGAATGAACTTATTTCACACAGTACAGTGTTCGGTACTGAAGTTGTTTCTTTTCTAAAGAAACTACTTTAGAAATGAGGTGAATCCACTAACTTGTACATCTTTTTAGATTACACAATCAAGGAAAGTTTGAACTTGCTGCACTCAACCTTCTTTGTAGGAAAGCAATTGATTCCTAGAATCGAATGAAGCTTATTTCACATAGTACAGTGTTGGTAATGAAGATGTTTGTTTTCTAAAAAACTACTTTAGAAATGAGTCCAATCTACTAAGTTGTGCATCTTTTCAGATTACATTAACAAGGAAAGTTTGAACTTGCTGCACTCAACCTTCTTTGTAGGAAAGCAACTGATTCCTAGAACCGAATGAGCTTATTTCACACAGTACAATGTTCGGGAATGAAGATGTTGGTTTTTTCAACAAAGTACTTTACAAATGAGGAGAATGTTCTTACTTGGCCATCTTTTGGGATTACATTAACAAGGAAAGTTTGAACTTGCTGCAATCAACCTTCTTCTCAGAAATTAAACTGATTCGTAGAAGCGAATAAACTTATTTCACACAGTACAGTGTTCGGTGCTGAAGATGTTTCTTTTCTAAAGAAACTACTTTAGAAATGAGGCGAATCCACTAACTTGTACATCTTGTTAGATTACACAATGTAGGAATGTTTGAACTTGCTGCACTCACCCTTCTTCGTAGGAAAGCAAGTGATTCGTAGAATCGAACTAGCCCATTTCACATAGTACAGTGTTGGTAATGATGATGTTTGTTTTCTAAACAAACTACTTTAGAAATGAGGCCAATCTACTAAGTTGTGCATCTTTTCAGATTACATTAACAAGGAAAGTTTGAACTTGCTGCACTCAACCTTCTTTGTAGGAAAGCAACTGATTCCTAGAACCGAATGAGCTTATTTCACACAGTACAATGTTCGGCAATGAAGATGTTTGTTTTCTCAACAAACTACTTTACAAATGAGTCGAATGTACTAACTTGGCCATCTTTTTAGATTACATTAACAAGGAAAGTTTGAACTTGCTGCAGTCAACTTTCTTTGTAGGAAAGCAACTGATTCCTAGAACCGAATGAGCTTATTTCACACAGTACAATGTTCGGCAATGAAGATGTTTGTTTTCTCAACAAAGTACTTTACAAATGAGTCGAATCTTCTAACTTGGCCATCTTTTTAGATTACATTATCAAGGAAAGTTTGAACTTGCTGCACTCAACCTTCTTCGTAGAAATTAGACTGATTCCTAGAAGCGAATGAACTTATTTCACACAGTACAGTATTCGGTACTGAAGAATTTTCTTTTCTAAAGAAACTGCTTTAGAAATGAGGCGAATATACTAACTTGTACATCTTGTTAGATTACACAAAGTAGGAAAGTTTGAACTTGCTGCACTCATCCTTCTTGTAGGAAAGCAAGTGATTCCTAGAATCGAACTACCTCATTTCACATAGTACAGTGTTCGGTAATGAAGATGTTTGTTTCTAAACAAACTACTTTAGAAATGAGGCCAGTCTACTAAGTTGTGCATCTTTTCAGATTACATTAACAAGGAAAGGTTGAACTTGCTGCACTCAACCTTCTTTGTAGAAATTAAACTGATTCCTAGAAGCGAATAAACTTATTTCACACAGTACAGTGTTCTGCAATGAAGATGTTTCTTTTCTAAAGAAACTACTTTAGAAAATGAGGCGAATCCACTAACTTGTACATCTTGTTAGATTACACAAAGTAGGAAAGTTTGAACATGCTGCACTCAACCTTCTTTGTAGGAAAGCAAGTGATTCCTAGAATCGAACTAGCTCATTTCACATAGTACAATGTTCGGTAATGAAGATGTTAGTTTTTAAACAAACTACTTTAGAAATGAGGCCAATCTACTAAGTTGTGCATCTTTTCAGATTACATTAACAAGGAAAGTTTGAACTTGCTGCACTCAACCTTCTTTGTAGGAAAGCAACTGATTCCTAGAACCGAATGAGCTTATTTCACACAGTACAATGTTCGGCAATGAAGATGTTTGTTTTCTCAACAAACTACTTTACAAATGAGTCGAATCTACTAACATGGCCATCTTTTTAGATTACATTAACAAGGAAAGTTTTGAACTTGCTGCACTCAACCTTCTTTGTAGGAAAGCAACTGATTCCTAGAACCGAATGAGCTTATTTCACACAGTACAATGTTTGGCAATGAAGATGTTTGTTTTCTCAACAAACTACTTTACAAATGAGGCGAATGTTCTAACTTGGCCATCTTTTTGAGATTACATTAACAAGGAAAGGTTGAACTTGCTGCACTCAACCTTCTTTGTACAAATTAAACTGATTCCTAGAAGCGAATTAACTTATTTCACACAGTACAGTGTTCGGTACTGAAGATGTTTTTTTCTAAAGAAACTACTTTAGAAATGATGCCAATCTACTACGTTGTGCATCTGTTCAGATTACATTAACAAGGAAAGTTTAAACTTGCTGCAATCAACCTTATTTGTAGGAAAGCAACTGATTCCTAGAACCGAATGAGCTTATTTCACACAGTACAATATTACGGCAATGAAGATGTTTGTTTTCTCAACAAAGTACTTTACAAATGAGTCGAATCTACTAACTTGGCCATGTTTTTAGATTACATTAACAAGGAACGTTTGAACTTGCTGCACTCAACCTTCTTTGTAGGAAAGCAACTGATTCCTAGAACTGAATTAGCTTATTTCACACAGTACAATGTTGAGCAATGAAGATGTTTTGTTTTCTCAACAAACTACTTTTACAAATGAGGTGAATGTTCTAACTTGGCCATCTTTGAGATTACATTAACAAGGAAAGTTTGAACTTGCTGCACTCAACCTTCTTCGTAGAAATTAAACTGATTCGTAGAAGCGAATTAAGTTATTTCACACAGTACAATGTTCTGCAATGAAGATGTTTGTTTTCTCAACAAAGTACTTTACAAATGAGGCGAATCTTCTAACTTGGCCATCTTTTGAGATTACATTAACAAGGAAAGTTTGAACTTGCTGCACTCAACCTTCTTCGTAGAAATTAAACTGATTCCTAGAAGCGAATTAACTTATTTCACACAGTACAGTGTTCGGTACTGAAGATGTTTCTTTTCTAAAGAAACTACTTTAGAAATGAGGCCAATCTACTACGTTGTGCATCTTTTCAGATTACATTAACAAGGAAAGTTTAAACTTGCTGCAATCAACCTTCTTTGTAGGAAAGCAACTGATTCCTAGAACCGAATGAGCTTATTTCACACAGCACAATGTTCGGCACTGAAGATGTTTGTTTTCTCAACAAACTACTTCACAAATGAGTTGAATCTACTAACTTGGCCATCTTTTGAGATTACATTAACAAGGAACGTTTGAACTTGCTGCACTCAACCTTCTTTGTAGGAAAGCACCTGATTCCTAGAACCGAATTAACTTATTTCACACAGTACAGTGTTTGGTACTGAAGATGTTTCTTTTCTAAAGAAACTTATTTAGAAATGATGCGAATCCACTAACTTGTACATCTTGTTAGATTACACAAACTAGGAAAGTTTGAACTTCCTGCACTCAACCATCTTCGCAGAAATTAAACAACTGATTCTAGAACGAATTAACTCATTTCACACAGTACAGTGTTGGCACTGAAGATGTTTCTTTTCTAAAGAAACTACTTTAGAAATGAGGCCAATCTACTAAGTCGTGCATCTTTTTAGGTTACATTAACAAGGAAAGTTTGAACTGGCTACATTCAACCTTCTTTGTAGAAAAGCAACTGAAGTCTAGAACTAAATTAGCTTTGTTCACACAGTACGATGTTTGGCAATGAAGATGTTTGTTTTCTCAACAAACTACTTTACCAATGAGGCAAATCTACTAACTTGGACATCTTTTCAGATTACATTAACAAGGAAAGTTTGAACTTGCTAAACTCAACCATCTTCGTAGAAAGTAAACTGATTCCTAGAACTGAATTAGCTCATTTCACAAAGTACAAAGTTTGGCAATTTAGATTTGTTTTCTAAAGAAACTACTTTCGAAATGAGGTGAATCTACTAACTTGGACATCTTTTTAGATTACATTAACAAGGAAAGTTTGAACTTGCTGCACTCAACCTTCTTCATAGAAATTAATCTGATTCCTAGAATCTTTAATTAACTTATTTCACACAGTACAGTGTTCGGTACTGAAGATGTTTCTTTTCTAAAGAAACTACTTTAGAAATGAGGCCAATCTACTAAGTTGTGCAACTTTTCAGATTACATTAACAAGGAAAGTTTGAACTTGCTGCACTCAACCTTCTTTGTAGGAAAGCAAGTGATTCCTAGAACCGAATGAGCTTATTTCACAAAGTACAATGTTCGGCAATAAACATGTTAATTTTCTCAACAAACTACTTTACAAATGAGGCGAGTCTACTAACTTGGCCATCATTTTAGATTACATTAACAAGGAAAGTTTGAACTTGCTGCACTCAACCTTCTTTGTAGGAAAGCACCTGATTCCTAGAACCGATTTAACTTATGTCACACAGTACAGTGTTCGGTACTGAAGATTTTTGTTTTCTATAGAAACTAATTTAGAAATGATGCGAATCCACTAACTTGTACATCTTGTTAGATTACACGAACTAGGAAAGTTTGAACTTCTTGCACTCAACCATCTTCGTAGAAATTAAACTGACTCCTAGCAGCGAATTAACTCATTTCACACAGTACAGTGTTCGGTACTGAAGATATTTCTTTTCTAAAGAAACTACTTTAGAAATGAGGCCAATCTAGTAAGTCGTGCATGTTTTTACGTTACATTAACAAGGAAAGTTTGAACTGGCTACATTCAACCTTCTTTGTAAGAAAGCAACTGAATTCTAGAACTAAATTAGCTTTGTTCACATAGTACAATGTACGGCAATGAAGATGTTTGTTTTCTCAACAAACTACTTTACCAATGAGGCAAATCTACAATCTTGGACATCTTTTCAGACCACATAAACAAGGAAAGTTTTAACTTGCTAAACTGAACCATCTTCGTAGAAAGTAAACTGATTCCTGGAACTGAATTAGGTCATTTCACAAAGTACAAAGTTTGGCAATTTAGGTTTGTTTTCTAAAGAAACTACTTTAGAAATGAGGCGAATCTACTAACTTGGACATCTTTTTAGATTACATTAACAAGGAAAGTTTGAACTTGCTGCACTCAACCTTCTTCATAGAAATTAAACTGATTCCTAGAAGCGAATTAACTCATTTCACACAGTACAGTGTTCGGTACTGAAGATGTTTCTTTGTAAAGAAACTACTTTAGAAATGAGGCCAATCTACTACGTTGTGCATCTTTTCAGACTACATTAACAAGGAAAGTTTGAACTTGCTGCACTCAACCTTCTTTGTAGGAAAGCTAGTGATTCCTAGAACTGAAATGAGCTTATTTCACACAGTACAATGTTTGGCAATGAAGATGTTTGGTTTCTCAACAAAGTACTTTACAAATGGGGCGAATGTTCTAACTTGGCCATCTTTTGAGATTACATTAACAAGGAAAGTTTGAACTTGCTGCACTCAACCTTCTTCGTAGAAATTAAACTGTTTTCTAGAAGCGAATTAACTTATTTCACACAGTACAGTGTTCGGTACTGAAGATGTTTCTTTTCTAAAGAAACTACTTTAGAAATGAGGCGAATCCACTAACTTGTACATCTTGTTAGATTACACAAAGTAGGAAAGTTTGAACTTGCTGCACTCAACCTTCTTCGTAGGAAAGCACGTGATTCCTAGAATCGAACTAACTCATTTCACATAGTACAGTGTTCGGTACTGAAGATGTTTGTTTTCTAGACAAACTACTTTAGAAATGAGGCCAATCTACTAAGTTGTGCATCTTTTCAGATTACATTAACCAGGAAAGTTTGAACTTGCTGCACTCAACCTTCTTTGTAGGAAAGCAACTGATTCCTAGAACCGAATGAGCTTATTTCACACAGTACAATGTTCGGCAATGAACATGTTTGTTTGCTCAACAAAGTACATTACAAATGAGGCGAATGTTCTAACTTGGCCATCTTTTGAGATTACATTAACAAGGAAAGTTTGAACTTGCTGCACTCAACCTTCTTCGTAGAAATTAAACTGATTCCTAGAAGTGAATTAACTTATTTCACAAAGTACAGTGTTCAGTACTGAAGATGTTTCTTTTCTAAAGAAACTACTTTAGAAATGAGGCGAATCCACTAACTTGTACATCTTCTTAGATTACACAAAGTAGGAAAGTTTGAACTTGCTGCACTCAACCTTCTTTGTAGGAAAGCAACTGATTCCTACAACCGAATGAGCTCATTTCACACAGTACAATTTTCGGGAATTACGATGTTTGTTTTCTCAACAAACTACTTTACAAGTGAGTCGAATCTACTAACTTGGCCTTCTTTTTAGGTTACATTAACAAGGAAAGTTTGAACTTCCTGCACTCAACCTTCTTTGTAGGAAAGCAACTGATTCCTAGAATCGAATTAACTTATTTCACACAGTACAGTGTTCGGTACTGAAGGTGTTTGTTTTCTAAAGAAACTAATTTAGAAATGATGCAAATCCACTAACTTGTATATCTTGTTAGATTACACAAACTAGGAAAGTTTGAACTTCCTGCACTCAAACATCTTCATAGAAATTAAACTCACTCCTAGAAGCGAATTAACTCATTTCTCACAGTACAGTGTTCGGTACTGAAGATGTTTCTTTTCTAAAGAAACTACTTTAGAAATGAGGCCAATCTACGAAGTCGTGCATCTTTTTAGGTTACATTAACAAGGAAAGTTTGAACTGGCTACATTCAACCTTCTTTGTAGGAAAGCAACTGAATTCTAGAACTAAATTAGCTTTGTTCACAGAGTACAATGTTCGGCAATGAAGATGTTTGTTTTCTCAACAAACTACTTTACCAATGAGGCAAATCTACTAACTTGGAAATCTTTTCAGACCACATTAACAAGGAAAGTTTGAACTTGCTGCACTCAACCTTCTTCTTAGAAATTAATCTGATTCCTAGAAGCGAATTAACTTATTTCACACAGTACAGTGTTCGGTACTGAAGATGTTTGTTTTCTAAAGAAACTACTTTAGAAATGAGGCCAATCTACTAAGTTGTGAAACTTTTCAGATTACATTAACAAGGAAAGGTTGAACTTGCTGCACTCAACTTTCTTTGTAGGAAAGCAAGTGATTCCTAGAACCGAATGAGCTTATTTCACACAGTACAATATTCGGCAATAAAGATGTTAATTTTCTCAACAAACTACCTTACAAATGAGGTGAATCTGCTAACTTGGCCATCTTTTTAGATTACATTAACAAGGAAAGTTTGAACTTGCTGCACTCAACCTTCTTTGTAGGAAAGCAACTGATTCCTAGAAGCGAATTAACTTATTTCACACAGTACAGTGTTCGGTACTGAAGATGTTTCTTTTCTAAAGAAACTACATTAGAAATCAGGCGAATCCACTAACTTGTACATCTTGTTAGATTACACAAAGTGGGAAAGTTTGAACTTGCTGCACTCAACCCTCTTCGTAGGAAAGCAAGTGATTCCTAGAATCGAACTAGCTCATTTCACATAGTACAGTGTTCGGTAATGAAGATGTTTGTTTTCTAAACAAACTACTTTAGAAATGAGGCCAATCTACTAAGTTGTGCATCTTTTCAGATTACATTAACAAGGAAAGTTTGAACTTGCTGCACTCAACCTTCTTTGTACGAAAGCAACTGATTCCTAGAATTGAATGAGCTTATTTCACACAGTACAATGTTAGCAATGAAGATGTTTGTTTTCTCAACAAACTACTTTACAAATGAGGCGAATCTTCTAACTTGGCCATCTTTTTGAGATTACATTAACAAGGAAAGTTTGAACTTGCTGCACTCAACCTTCTTTGTAGAAATTAAACTGATTCCTAGAACTGAATTAACTTATTTCACACAGTACAATGTTTGGTACAATGAAGATGTTTGTTTTCTCAAGAAACTTCTTTAGAAATGAGGCCAATCTACTACTTTGTACATCTTTTCAGATTACATTAACAAGGAAAGTTTGAACTAGCTGCACTCAACCTTCTTTGTAGGAAAGCAAGTGATTCCTAGAACCGAATTAGCTTATTTCACACAGTACAATGTTTGGCAATGAAGATGTTTTGTTTTCTCAACAAACTACTTTACAAATGAGGCGAATCTACTAACTTGTACATCTTTTGAGATTACATTAACAAGGAAAGTTTGAACTTGCTGCACTCAACCTTCTTTGTAGGAAAGCAACTGATTCCTAGAAACGAATGAGCTTATTTCACACAGTACAATGTTCGGCAATGAAGATGTTTGTTTTCTCAACAAAACTACTTTACAAATGAGGTGAATCTTCTAACTTGGCCATCTAATTTGATTACATTAACAAGGAATGTTTGAACTTGCTGCACTCAACCTTCTTTGTAGAAATTAAACTGATTCCTAGAACCGAATTAGCTTATTTCACACAGTACAGTGTTGGTAATGAAGATGTTTCTTTTCTAAAGAAACTACTTTAGAAATGAGGCCAATCTACTACGTTGTGCATCTTTTTCAGATTACATTAACAAGGAAAATTTGAACTTGCTGCACTCAACCTTCTTTGTAGGAAAGCAACTGATTCCTAGAATCGAATGAGCTTATTTCACACAGTACAATGTTCGGCAATGAAGATGTTTGTTTTCTCAACAAACTACTTTACAAATGAGTTGAATCTACTAACTTGGCCATCTTTTTAGATTACATTAAAGGAAAGTTTGAACTTGCTGCACTCAACCTTCTTTGTAGGAAAGCAACTGATTCCTAGAACCGAATGAGCTTATTTCACACAGTACAGGGTTCGGCAATGAAGATGTTTGTTTTCTCAACAAAGTACTTTACAAATGAGGCGAATCTTCTAACTTGTACATCTTTTTAGATTACATTAAAAAGGAAAGTTTGAACTTGCTGCACTCAACCTTCTTGTAGAAATGAAAGTGATTCCTAGAAGCGAATTAACTTATTTCACACAGTACAATGTTCAGTACTGAAGATGTTTCTTTTCTAAAAGAAACTACTTTAGAAATGAGGGCAATCTACTGCGTTGTGCATCTTTTTAGATTACATTAACTAGGAAAGTTTGAACTTGCTGCACTCAACCTTCTTTGTAGGAAAGCAAGTGATTCCTAGAACCAATGAGCTTATTTCACACAGTACAATGTTTGGCAATGAAGATGTTTGTTTTCTCAACAAACTACTTTACAAATGAGTCGAATCTACTAACTTGGCCATCTTTTTAGATTACATTAACAAGGAAAGTTTGAACTTGCTGCACTCAACCTTCTTGTAGAAAGCAACTGATTCCTAGAGGCGAATTAACTTATTTCACAGTACAGTGTTGGCAATGAAGATGTTTGTTTTTCTAAAGAAACTACTTTAGAAAATGAGGCCAATCTACTACGTTGTGCATCTTTTCAGATTACATTAACAAGGAAAATTTGAACTTGCTGCACTCAACCTTCTTTGTAGGAAAGCAAGTGATTCCTAGAATCGAATGAGCTTATTTCACACAGTACAATGTTCGGCAATGAAGATGTTTGTTTTCTCAACAAACTACTTTACAAATGAGTTGAATCTACTAACTTGTACATCTTTTAGATTACATTAACAAGGAAAGTTTGAACTTGCTGCACTCAACCTTCTTTGTAGGAAAGCAAGTGATTCCTAGAACCGAATGAGCTTATTTCACACAGTACAGGGTTCGGCAGTGAAGATGTTTGTTTTCTCAACAAACTACTTTACAAATGAGGCGAATCTTCTAACTTGGCCATCTTTTTAGATTACATTAACAAGGAAAGTTTGAACTTGCTGCACTCAACCTTCTTTGTAGAAATGAAACTGATTCCTAGAAGCCGAATTAACTTATTTCACACAGTACCATGTTAGGTACTGAAGATGTTTGTTTTCTAAAGAAACTACTTTAAATGAGGGCAATCTACTAACGTTGTACATCTTTTTCAGATTACATTAACAGGGAAAGTTTGAACTTGCTGCACTCAACCTTCTTTGTCGGAAAGCAACTGATTCCTAGAACCAATGAGCTTATTTCACACAGTACAATGTTTGTAATGAAGATGTTTGTTTTCTCAACAAACTACTTTACAAAATGAGTCGAATCTACTAACTTGGCCATCTTTTTTATTACATTAACAAGGAAAGTTTGAAATTGCTGCACTCAACCTTCTTTGTAGAAATTAAACTGATTCCTAGAAGCCAAATTAATTTATTTCACATAGTACAGTGTTCGGTACTGAAGATGTTTCTTTTCTAAAGAAACTACTTTAGAAATGAGGCCAATCTACTAAGTTGAGCATCATTTTAGGTTACATTAACAAGCAAAGTTTGTACTTGCTGCACTCAACCTTCTTTGTAGGAAAGCAACTGAATTCTAGAACTAAATTAGCTTTGTTTACACAGTACAATGTTCGGCAATGAAGATGTTTGTTTTCTCAACAAACTACTTTACCAATGAGGCAAATCTACTAACTTGGACATCTTCTTAGACCACATTAACAAGGAAAACTTGCTAAACTCAACCATCTTCGTAGAAAGTAAACTGATTCCTAGAACTGAATTAGCTCATTTCACAAAGTACAAAGTTGGCAATTTAGGTTTGTTTTCTAAAGAAACTACTTTCAAAATGAGGCAAATCTACTGACTTGGACATCTTTTTAGATTACATTAACAAGGAAAGTTTGAACTTGCTGCACTCACCCTTCTTTGTAGGAAAGCAACTGATTCCTAGAACCGAATGAACTTATTTCACACGGTACAGTGTTCGGCAATGAAGATGTTTGTTTTCTCAACAAAATACTTTTACAAATGAGGCGAATCTTCTAACTTGGCCATCTTCTTAGATTACATTAACAAGGAAAGTTTGAACTTGCTGCACTCAACCTTCTTCTTAGAAATTAATCTGATTCCTAGAATCGAACTAGCTCATTTCACATAGTACAGTGTTCAGTAATGAACATGTTTGTTTTTCTAAAGAAACTACTTTAGAAATGAGGCCAATCTACTACGTTGTGCATCTTTTCAGATTACATTAACAAGTAAAGTTTAAACTTACTGC